>JAJJWW010018074.1:0-161250 GCA_023531295.1 Papaver armeniacum | reverse complement strand
AAAGCATAAACTCTATATAGTAAATACGGTGTATTCTACACCTATCACATGGACATATATATATATATATATATATATTGGTGACGACATCGAACTTTCTCTATAATCTCCAATCCGCCCCCTCTCTAAAAACCGGTTAGAAATCCTTAGTATGTTGCAGGCATTTCATGGACATATTCACGAGTATTAGACATATACCCACATAGCCTTGCTGCACTTGCAATTTTTTTTTTTTTTTTTTTTTTTTTTTTTTTTGAGAAAGCAAATTCTTTTGTCTTTGTTGGTATTTGTTTTGCAGGCATTCAGTTAGTGACTTGATTTCATCGGATCAGAAATGATATTGACACTCAGATGCGAGGAAAACAAGGAAAAAATGATTTTCTGCGCGTGGGTGATGCGGTTGTATATGCTTTATCTTACAGTAATTGTGTATTGGAAAATATTGGATGCAATGTAATGATTTTTGAGATTATTGTGTATCTTATGTAGGCTTACTAGAAGATGCGTTATAATTGTTACATATCTTTGTGGATGTACAGATTTGTTCGTTTATGTGATTTCCTGGTGCGTCGAATTTGCTTTATAATCTCCAATCCCCCTCTCTAAAAAGTTGTTAAAAAATGGTGTGTACATGTGAGACAACAGGTCTCAGTTGTTAAACCAGACTCGGACAACAGATCTTGAATCTGCATGGAATGAAAAAAAACACAGATTGTTTAAGTACAAGACATTCTCAAATGAGTAAGGGACTTAATGTGAATAAGGACTTGCTTTAGTGGTTTGATACTAATTGCTTCTTTTGCAATTGGTGACTATTATTAGCCTTCCAGGTAACAACGATATCCCCTTGGCAAGACTAAAATTTTGTTATTTGATCAGTTAGATTGTTTTTAAACTGGTGCCTAACTTTTATTATATGTAGCGAAATGTATAATCTTTTACATTATAAGATTATAATGTAAAATCATAAGTCGTGTGGCATAGGGTTGAGCACCAAGTGTATAATCTTTCACATAACCATGGGGATGAGTTAAGTAAATAACATTATTATGCTGACAAAATCATACGAGATACATGTCAAACTAAAGGAGTGGCTTCCATAGACCTTTAAACAAAAATAGAAAACGAAGACAAAAACAAACTACTTATGTCTAATTGAGATTTCAATCGTATAAAGTGGGCCTGACATCATTCTACCGTTAGTCGTCAGAGTCGGCTTCAATCTTGATAGTGGGAGTAAATGTCAGGCTACGATTGGAAGACCCATCTTGTGAAAGTGAAGTTGGGGTATCTCCTAAGGGTGATCCTTCTTTAGGGTGATCCTAAGGTTGAACTTGGTGAGGGTGATGCCGAAATCCATCGTTTTGCCAAAGATTTTCATAAAGCCTACAAGAACTGCTGCAAGTGCTTTTCCTGCAACACGTTAGGTATTCATAATTCTGGTAGAAAATTATATGTAAACCCTCACCTTACATTTTAGGTGGGATCTTCAACTTCAAATGAACACATAACCTGCACGTTTGGTGAATCCATGGAATTATTGTTCTTCTCTCAATATTTATACATTTTTGTTATTCAAAATTAAATCATAATCTTTTCATACCGACACATAAATTTGCTGCATTTTAATGACATATACATGTTACTGCATTCATGAACAAACGTAATACCTTGGTATTGTATAATCAAGGTTTTTCTCGCAATGGGTGCACCATTGAGCGTTTGGTTCACCAGCGACTTTCCAACTGCAATTTATGCATGACACGTACTGACATCCTTCGCCACCTTCTGTTTTAGTTGGTGTGGTTGATGGATGTGTGACAAATCACAGGAGTCGTATTGATTTACTTGCAATAAAATTTCAATCGATCAGTGGGAGGTGCATGGTAGCCTAAAACAAGCATCAAGCAAAACATCAATACCAATAGAAAAGGATTTTATTTTTGAAACTGGAGCATTTCTTGCTAGGTTAATTAGTTGATTAAGAATTACAGGATTACGTGGATTTGCCAGATTAAATGATAACGATTGTGTGGCAAGATAGAGTTTGATCGTTTCTCCTTGGCCGACCAATTTTTTTAGAAATTTGGTGAGTTAATTGAGAAGCTTAAAGATAACTTGATGAATTGAATCCTCCGAGATTTCATTATAGACTTAAGTTTATTTGTATGCAACAATGTAAATGTAAGCTTAGAATTGAAGAAAATTAAGGGAGTAATTGTTGTGATCCCGATGACCCAAAATCTTTTTCAAAATAAGTTACTAAGTTTGCAACTTTTTGCAGCAAAGTGTTAGCATGGTTCTTTGTAGTATCTCGGTACTGGGCATGTGTCGGTGAATATCCGTGCTCGGCATACCATGACCAATTTCTCCGGTCGTAGAAAATGTGTACCAAATGGATATAATTCATTAACATAAATATTCTTACCAACGTACTTTCATCATATATTTTTATAAAATCCCAAAGACATCAATCATATACAACGTACCAGTGTAAGGCTCGCTTATATATATAGATCAGACATGATGTTCTTTTTTTAATTCAATAATATATTATTCGATTCTTTCATTATGATTTGTAGTAGAGAATCGATAACACTGGACTTTATTTCGTGTATTTACTTTAAATGGAACGTGGACGATTCACGATTATGTGTATTTGAATATACTGCTGGGGAAAGGTCATTGCTAGGCCAATGCAATTACGCGGTTCCAAGGGAAATTAATTAAGGATGATGTGAAGGGTGATCGCACTGAGCTAGAACTGGTGTGGATAGTAGTCTGCCCCAACCTATGGTTAAGGAAATGGATTTGAGTTCTTACAAAATAATTGATATAGCAACTAAACGTGAAGGTGATTTTATTCTAAGAAAAGTGTATGGAAATTCGAAATTGGAGATTACAGTTAAGAGATCAGTATACAAGGACCTTTATTGCACAAACAACTTTTTGACAATTTGCAGTTAAGAGATTGTTCTATCGACCAAGCCATGGCCCATCAGAACGAAATGGATAGTGCACTGAAACAGAACTTAAAGTTTAGCCTCAGATTTAGTACTTCGGTAATTTAGAGTCTATGAATTTAGCAGCATATTTTTTATTTTATTTTTTTTACCTGCACTTTTTGGCACTTTGAAACTGGAATAAGTATCCTACATACACTACAAGCCCGTGAATTATTAAGTTCTTTTTCTATTACATTAGTTTCTTTCACTGTATCGAATTACCAGGAAGCAGACCCGTGCGTAGCACGGGTGACAACCTAGTTTAAGATAATAAAAATCTATAGATTTGAGAAAAAGAATATCATGAGGATTATCTTAATATGGAAAGTTACTCTTTTTCCTTATTACACTCCGCTTACACCCGAACTCATATTCCTTCGGCAACCTCAAAGGAAAAAAGTTCTCTAACACTTCGTTCCAACTTCTGTGAGAGAACCCTAATCTGCTACCCGCCATTTTCACTTCCCTTCCTTCTTGATCGATGAGGAGAAGTCCCTCAGTTTCAGATTCGAGAAACCAGTAATTTCTTCTTGATTTTTCTTCCTTCACCCGTTCTTCTCGCCGATTTCAGAGATATTGAAGATGAATCGGAGGTGATCATAGGCTAGTGAAACTGTGTCTGTTGCAAGTGGTGGTAAGATTTCTAATCTTCTTGTTCTTTAATTGGGTATTGAAGTATTTATTTTGAAGCTAGGGTTTCAAAAATTAAGGATGTTAGCAATTAAAGTGATATAAAAATTGTTGGTTTCTGGTAAATAATTAGAAGAATGCATGATTAGTATAGGATTAAATTACGTCTAGTAATCGTATGTTGCACTTACTTATCAATCCTTTTCTCATCGACGACAACAAATTTCTGTCCAATGAAACAATTTCAAATGCCAATAAACCCTTGTTTCTAGCTGTCTAAAAGAATGGTTTAAGCATATCATGTGGTTCTCTTGATGTAAGAGAGTAAGTGAGGGAGACAATGGTTATAGAAAATCAACAACTCAGGTTTTTGTTATTATTCTCAGTTCAATTTTGCTTCTAATTTTGTCGGTTACGGTGAATAGTTTGATTCAACTCAAAAATTATTGTATATAGAAGAAGCTTTGATTTACTTTTGACTCTGATTTTAATGGGAAATATTCTTTCTTCTGTGGGATTCGTTGAAGTTTTTTTCTTATTCTCCATGTGATTGTTTGATTTTATTTCTATTGAAGCTAAATTGCGTTTTACATAGATTTGATTTGATAAAATTGAGTCTGTTCAATGGTGAAAATTGCGAAGTTTGGTAATTCAATGATGACACAAGGAAGTCTTTGTGTACACGCTCCAGTGTCGACAGTAGGACATTACTATCACCACCAGACTTATCCCCATTGATTCATGTTAGTATTGGATACCGGGATTTAACCAAATAAGTATTGAATATCTACTTTTCCTTAGAGTTGTGCCCTGGATCCTTGAGCATTTGTTTTGGATCTCTTTTAAGCTATCAACTATTTAACTTTAGTACTTTGGACATTCCTTGCTTCAAAATTAATTTCGCAGTTCTCAAATTTCTAGTAACAACTTTACCAGATCCTCTTCACCCGTTTTCAGTCTTGAATTCCATAGATATCATTTTTTTGTTTTGTTTTTTTAGAGATGCCTTTTAGTTTCATGCTTCTATACTGAAGGCATTCTGGTCCTTGGACTGTTGCCATGGAGTTCTTAAAATATATTCCATGAAGTTTTTGCAGTGTCACAAGGTTGTTTGGAAAGGAAAATTTGCATTTTAGAAGTTGTACTTTTAAAGCTCCCCCCAGATTTATATATCTAGTCAGCTAACCTTATATACATTTCAAAAATAAATAAAATCTCTTGCTCTTTTTTTTTTGTGTTTTTGATTTTGAACTAAATAAGATTGGTTTTGATCTAACAAAAAATACACATAGGGTAATTAAGTTTTCATTGTTTAATGGCTTGAAAAACTTAGTTAAAAGACGGCTGATGGTGGCGGCTGATCAATAGTCTTGTAACTCTAGTTTGGATGACCTCCACGAGGGTTTTAAGTTAGATATCCAAATATTTAGTAGGTTGTATGTTGCTGGTCTAACCCACTTCTCATACATCAGCTTATACTCCAATATGTGTCCTACTAATTAGGAAGTGATTAGTGAATGCTTAAATATTTTGTGGATTCAGGTGTTTAGCTTTAATAGTCAATAACAGCATGACACATAGGCTTGGTGTTGTAGGTTTGGATGAAGGAATTTGGTTGCTGGTGGAGTGAAAATTCTGTAGTGGAAGTCCAGAAATAACTGTCAAATTAGAGCAGCCATGTGAGCATTAGTAAACAGTAGGAGATGCACACTGTTTCGAGGAAGTGTGTGTGTGATTCATACTGATTGATCTATATGAACGAATAAGTGAAAATGAAACCAAACTATTTTGGATCTATTCATTAAGTGGATAACATGTGAAACAAAACTATTTTTTTTATTCAAAGTTAAAAAGCTGTAATTCAAAAGGGGATATCAGGTGATTCTCTTGCTCTATTTTTTTTAATTTTTTTTTCTTTAGTTATGTTCCTGTTCTGACTCTTTAAGATTTACTTTATGCAGGGACCAAAAGAAAACAAGTTTCTTCTCCTAATCCAGGTTAGTTTTTTTCTTTCTATTCATTGTTTAATATGTAATTTCGTTTTGATTTTTCGGATACATGAACTCTATTAGTTGCTTCCAGATTGTACTCTTTGAATCTCTGACTAACCTTAATAATGTGCTCGCATACAAGTAACCAATCCTTATGACTGAAGGAATCTTCCTTTATGAATTCAGTGCCTATTATGTCAAATTGATTTCCGACTATTCCAACATGTTTTATCTTGTTTTTAGGGAGTATTGCGAAACCGTATTACCCATTTTGGATTCTAATGTTAAAGAGATCACATTGGACGGGGTAGAAAAACAGACAAGCTTCATTACCTGGTTGGCTGATAAGATATGTCTCTCTATTTGTTATTACTTGAGAAGTTCAATATGATCTATTACCTTATCGGCGTATTTAGGTTGAGTGATGATAACTGAAAATTCACACAAACTTACACCTCTGTTTTCCTTATTGGCAGCCCTGTATGGTTAGAGCCCTTTATGACAAAATTAGAATATACATGTTGTTGCGAGTTTATCACTTGTTGACTGTTGTCCATATTGTTTTGCATAGCTAACGGTGATTGGGTGAAGGCAGGTAGTGGAATCAAAGTTTGTCAAGATTCAGATTTAGTTTTAGTTGAATTGAATAATATGAGGAGTTCCGGTAATTTGTATGACTAGCCAGCAGTTCTTGTTGAAGAAGCTAGCCAAGTATTCTATTCCAAAGATTTGAAGAGTTCTGATCACTGGGCTGTATTCATTCACCAAAACAAATAATGGCAACAGTGGACAAACTTGAGAATCCTAGTCCTGGCGATTTTCAGAACATATTTGCAGATGAACCTCATTTAGCTCGTTTGATGGTGCAACGAAAAACTTGATCTTGATTACACAAACTAGTTAATTAGTTGCTATGTACTTTATGTTCTGGATTTTTGACTTTGGCTCCATCTTTGAAAGATAATCTCGTAAAAAAAAATTGGCTAATAATAAACCTTATAAATCTTCAAAAGGCATGTTTTTACTTGCTTCATATTCGATAGAGTTTCATCAATAATCTTCAAACTGCTTTTAAATTATTGTAATATAGTTGAAATATAAATCGTCAGTTTGATTCAATAGTCTCAATTCAATAGGATTCAGTAGGATTTCATCGATGATTCACTATTTCTTGAAAAGATCCTCGATATTTATTATTGAACTTAAATTTTGACAAAAAGATGTGAACTTGTACAATTGGACATGATCATTGCATAATTCGATATAATCAATTCATGCCAAATCACTCTTCAATTATCGTTCTCGACAGAACTAAGATAATTTAGACAACTCTCGGATTTACAAGATACATGGTCGTATTCGGACGTCTCGTAACAAATAATACAAGATTCATCATTTCTTGAAAAGAATCCACAAATTTATGATGTGAACTTGTACGATTGGATATGATCATTGCATGATTCAATACAATCAATTCATGCCAAATCACTCTTTGATTATCGTTCTCGACAAAACTAAGATAATTTAGACAAAAACTAAGATAATTACAAGATCCATGGTCGTATTCAACGGTCTCGTAAACAAATAACACATGATTCACCATTTCTTGAAAAGATCCTCAAAATTTATTATCGAACTTAAATTTGGACAAAAAGATCTAAATTTGTACGCTTGGAAATGACCATTCCATAATTCGATACAATTGGTTCAATCCATATCGCTCTTGGATTGTCATTCTCGGCGGTGGTTATATAACTTGTGCTAACACTTGAATTTCCAAGATTGATAGTCATATTCGTCTGACTCGTAATAAGTAACACATGGTTCACCATTTCTTGAAAAGAATCCACAAAATTTATTATCGAACTTAAATTTTGACAAAAATATGTGAACTTGTACGATTGGACATGATCATTGCATAATTCAATACAATCAATTCATGCCAAATTACTCTTCGATTATCGCGTTCTTCGACAAAATTAAGATAATTTAGACAAAAACTAAAATAATTACAAGATCCATGGTCATGTTCGAACATCTCGTAACAAATAACACATGATTCACCATTTCTTGAAAATATCCTAAAAATTTATTATCGAACTTAAATTTAGAAAAAAGGATCTAAATTTGTACGCTTGGAAATGACCATTGCATAATTCGATACAATTGGTTCAATCCATATCGCTCTTGGATTGTCATTCTCGGCAGTGGTTATATAACTTATGCTAACTCTTGAATTTTCAAGATTGATTGTCATATTCGTCTGACTCGCAATAAGTAACACATGATTTACCATTTCTTGAAAAGATCCACAAAATTTATTACCGAACTTAAATTTTGAAAAAAAGGTGTGAACTTGTACGCCTGGACATGATCATTACGTAATTTAATACAATCGATTCAATCCAAATCGCTCTTCGATTATCGTTCTCGACAGCAGTAAGATAATTTCGCTAACTCTCGATTTTTCAAGATTGGTGGTTATATTTGGCCAACTCGTAATGAATAACATGTGTCGATTCACCATACCTTGAAAAGATCCACTAAGATTTATTATCAAAGTTGAATTTTGAAAAAAAATAAATGTGAATTAATTTGTATGCTTGGATTTGATCGATCGAGGAATTCAATTCACTTACTCCTAGCCAAATAATTTAGTTCTTCGATAGTGATAAAATACAATGTGATTTTTTTTATCTAAGATCTAGAATTGTGAAATTGGATTCAATCATCTCAATCCGAATACCACTCAATTCTATTCAGTTATCGCTCTCGCCGTGTCGATTCCCAAAAAGATGCACAAATTTATTTTGACAAATACATCGTTTTCTTATGTTCATTTACACGTAAAAAAAAATGTCATTGGGCCTTAAACTAAACATCCAAGGAAATGGGCCCTTGAAAGACTGTCGCACGTGCAAACCATTCATTGTCCCACCGACCACCCTTCGTTGAAACCAATTAAGCCACATTCGACGGAATATCTCGACAATCAGGGTTTTTACAAGAGAAACTTTCTACCGAAAATTATTCCGATCGATCTCACCTCCAATAATCCCCCTTTTTAATCTCTCCAGCCTCCAAATCTATAGATGATTTTATTCTGATTTAGCTTCAAAATTTCCCCTCAAACTTTTTCATCTCCCGTTCACAAAAGATTTTCTTTCCTGAACATTAGGTCTCAATAACAGAAACTTATCACTCTCAAAAAAATTCAACAAATTAAGATCCAAAAATTCCCTCTCTTTTTCATCTCCCCGCTCCTAATTTTCGCTAAAATTTAATTCCAAAATCCCATAAGTTTGCTTATAAAAGAGGCCTTCAACACAATGGTTTTCATTGTCTTTGAAAAACAAGTTTTTTTTTTTCAAGGTACTTTCATCAAACCTTTAGTTTATTTCTCGATTTTGTATTTTAGGTTTCGATATTTTTTATTAGGGTTTGTTTATGGAAAAGATGATTTGGTTTTAATATGTCTCGATAGACTAAAACCACCATCGGGAAATGGGTTTTCTTCTTATGTTTTTAATTAGGGTTTGTTTATGGAAAAGATGATTGGTTTTAATATGTTTCAATAGACTAATACCAATTACTGAGAAAGGGGGTTTTCTTCTTCTGACATATAATCAGATGGATGAAAATTTTAATGATGGTTTAATATTTTTTTTAGGTTTTGATAGAACATTAAAATCAATTGAAGGGCCTTTTTATTTCTTCAATTGGATTAAGTTCCCTGGTTTTTTCTTGGAATAAGTTTGGTAGTTTGTGGAACTGGTGTTTGGTTTCTTTTTCTTTTCTGTTAATTAAAAGGTTCATGATTGTACCATATATCACTGCTTTATGTTCTTTTGTTGTCATTTGCTTTTAACATTTTCTCCATTTTCAGTTTGTAAAGAAGTTTATTGCGAGTCTGAAGGTTTTAGGTGCAGTACTAGAGAAGCTATGTGAAGAGGATGCAGATGGATTGATCTCTGAAGAGGTTAGATTTCTGGTCCTTATTATTTACTATTCATTTAATGGAGAAAGTGGAAAGTGGACATGTATAGATGTAGTATGGCATGCATCCATTTATATATAGTAATCCTGTGATATCATTTATGTTTCCTACAAACAGTTCTATTATCTGGCTGACCCTATTGAAGGAACAAATTTTCTTACTCGGTTAATTTTGCTTAATTGTTCAGCTGAAGCGAGTGACAGAATATGATGCAGCAATGATGGAGGATTTAATCACTTTCAACTTAGTTCCACTAGATACATTCTCGACTACAACAAATGCAATTGTGTCTTTACCTAAATGTTTATGGGTGAAAACTATTTCTGCCGGTTTTGGTAATCTTGGGTGTGTGGATGAGAAATGAGTCTAAACCTCAAACAAATGCACTGCACGGGAGTGCTTGTAGATTCGAGAAATCAATCAGACAAATCCGTCCTAAAACCAAGAAATGGTCGTTCAGGACTTGTTTCGGTCACAAAGTGAAGGAGATGGGGTTGATCTTAGGGAGGGAAGCAAGAAGGTGTTGAGATTTTGAAGGTGTTGGCTATGTATGACTTGTATCGAGAAAGCTGAATCGGCTTGCAGGATGTAAGCTATCGGCCCGGTGTTTGAATACGATTGTATCAACACTTGCCTCTCGTTGTCTTGACTTGCCTTGTTCCTTGTTTGGAAAATAGGGAGGAGAACCTATTTATACAAGTCTTTAAGCCAAACCCTCGTATCTCGTGGGAAGTGGAGAAAGTGGAGTGATGGAGTAGTGGAGTTGTGTGTTGGTGTCACACGACCACCGCCTTGCCCACTTCTCCAATCATCACTAACCGTCCATGACTTCCTGACACGTTCTTGTGATGGCGCGTTGTGCACTGCACGCTGTAAACCGCCAGACCAATACCCCAGTGTGTATCCCCCAGTTTGTGACATAATTGATGTCTCGAGTGTGTGGATCGTGGGACCCACAGAAAGTACCACGTAATGCTAGATTAAATAACTAAGTTATTTAGGAAGTCGATACTTGTGAAGTATCGTGTGTATTTTATGCAGGTACTGCATCGAGTATATTTAGTGTGCATGAAGCATCGCTGTTTGAGCGTCTCAAAATAGCCTCATGTCCATCCTACTTCATGTGATGGTTTGGAGGTTGCGTAAGCAAGTCCTCCCTTGGCCGACCACATGGTGTGGTAGAGTGACGGGTGGTGATCACCATGACGCCTCACTGACCAATTAACTCCTGACCAGGGATGTATAACCAAGCCGGTGAAGTTGGACGGACGAGATGATCTTTGAGACACTCATCTGCGACCGCTAATGGAATTAGGGTTTTTGAAGAGGTGCGCAAGACATCACTCTTCACTTTGTCGAATCCAAGCTTGGGATACGATTTTGGCAGGGCCGATCGTGCATTTGTGTAGACGGCATGACGGTGTAGGCGCCCATACTTCATTGTCTCTTGAAAGTGTGATCTGGGCCACTCAATTTGTCCGGCGAAGTTGAGTGGTCGAGATCAATTTGCGATGTAACTGGTGCCGCAAAAGCCGCGCGTCATGCCAACTTCGGCGCGCGTTTCAAGACGACCAAGCTTGGTCGGTCTTGGCCGATTAGTCTGGGTATACAGACGGCGAGCAGTGTACACGTTCATACCTTAATATCCCATAGAAAAGTGATCTAAGCCACTCAATTTGTCCGACAAAGTTGAGTGGTCGAGATTAGTTTGCAATTGGGAGGTGTGACCATGCCTAGTTTGGGCGTGCGAACCGAGGCAACCAGGCATGATATGCCTTGGCCGATCGGGTGTGGAGATAGATGGGTCCATGGTGGTCATGTTGATACGCACCGGACCTGCTTAGTCTAATCTGGACCCTTCATTCGTGCAGGAGAAAATGGACGCTCGTGATGTTCAAACCTAATTAGGGTTTCACCGGCCGTGGTCATGCCTTGTTTGGGCGCACTGAATCGGAACGACCAACTATAGTCGGTCCCGACCGATCAGTCATGTATGTAGGCGGCCCACGGTGTTTGTGTTGACATGCTCGGGCCCTTTGAATCTACATCTACACCTCCATCTATGCCTGCGAAGATGGATGGTTGAGACTGTTTTTGCGACACATGTAATGTGCCGCAAACCCTAATTTAGGGTTTTCGTCCATACCGCTTTGGCTTGGACGGTTTGGCAAGCTATGCCACCCTTTTTGGAAAGGGCCGACCATGCGGGGCCGCGTTGGCTCGGTAGTGAATATTCCAATACCTGCTTGGGGTCATGGATTCAATCTAAGCCATCCAATCATGTTGGTGAAGTTGAATGGTCGTGATCGTTTCTGAGACTGATATGGACAGTCCAGATTCAAATATGCTCAATCAGGCTAGTATAACACATCGAGAGTTGCATGCTCAATCGGGCTAGTATAACACACCGAGAGTTGTAGCTCAGACGGGTATTTCGTACATGCTTCATTATTAATGCTTGGAGGTTCGTGTTGCTCTGTTGAGAACAACACTCGATTGTCATGCCGCACCTAATGAGTACAGAAATACAAGGCCGGTCATGCATTAATTAATAATGCCAGTAAATTCACGGGGTATATGGGATTATTGCTACATGCTCCAACCTCGGATGAATTTCGTGTATTTAATTCACAGAATCTTCGGGATTGTTGCCACATGCTCCATTCTAGGTGAATTAGTAAAGTGAAGAAGTATTCATCACTTTATCGGTGGCTATCCTTTGCGAGGATGTCAAACGCATAAATTTGGTTTCACAATTTTAGCCCTGAACTAAAATCCACCATCAACACTAAGGTAAATTGCTTTTCCTTGATAGGTCTCGAGTTTCTTCTTGTATTGACTTACTTGTGGACCTCATCTGTTGGTTTATCGCAGTACGGGCTGCGGTTTAACTTAAACGTAAGTTAAGTGCTAACATCAGCTTGCTTATGACCATGAAAAAGATACCAGTTTTCGGTATTGTTCCCAAGAAATTGGTTAGAACTTACAACGCAGAACAAGTACTTTTCGGGTTCTTTATTTTATACGAACAACTAGTGAATGAGATATTGAACTATAAGTTATATTTTTGAACCATGGTCTTGAAGGAACAGTACACAGAGATTGAATATGTTCTAACATCATTACGTATGTTTTAAATATTTGCATAAGGACAATGTTGGTAACCGTAGGGCACATATTGGTAATCGTAGGGCACATATTGCAAAGTGGAGCCAGTGTTTTGGAAAATCCCATTTACAAGGTATAATAACAAGCTTGATAATTATGTAATATACTATTATGTAGTCATGAATGTAAAAATGAATTTCTTCCTATTTCTATAGCAGGTCTGATATGATTTTTTTCTTTTTCTCGAAAGATACCTTGATGGTAACAAGAACTTGGTACTTCCAGTTCACGCTTTCAATGTTACTAATGGAGGATCACACGTCGGAAACCGGCAATGCAAGAATTCATGATCCTTCCCGTTGGAGAAAAATCCTTCAAAGAGGCAATGAAAATGAGAGTTGAAGTATACTACAATTTGAAGGTTCGTACCAAACTATTTCATCTATTTCCTTCTTATTGAACTGATTATGTTGGTTTTAAGAACTTTAGATGGTGGTACTTTAGTGATGCTTGCTACATTATTAGCATTCTAAAGATGCTTTATCGCCACTTTCATTTTATGAATGCCGTAGATGAGACTATATTTGTGTTTATGTGTCTACATTCAACCTTTAGGTTTCCTCGTAAAGGCTTACCGCCACTGCTTCACAAATGTTAGTGTCAGTGTTCTGGTCATAAGCTATAGTCGCTACTCTGAACATTCAATTTTAGCCTTGTATCGGTTGTACTTACTTTGTAATGACGAGTTTGCTCTAAATTCTGAACTTATATCACCCGAGCTTTACTTGTATGTTGACCCGACTTGCATTTGGGTTAGTTTTTTAGCAACAAATTGTTTCAAAGATAGTGAAATTTGTTTAATTGGGTTATTGAGACTTAATTGAGGATGCGAGCCACATTTAGTTGAGGCTAATGTCCTGGTAGTGTTTAGCACAGTTTAGGCAGAAACTATGACTGTGGATTTGGAAAATGATTGCCAAAGTTTTCGAGGATAGTGTTTTAGTAATCAAAAAATATTCGATCGATGATTTGTAACACTAGTTTATTTGGAAAACAGAGTTAGGTTAAAACTCTAGATTGTAAAAAATTGCAGTTACATATGCAGCCCATTTACTACTTTATAGTTCATTGACGAGATAAGAAATTATTTAAGTGCGCTAGAGAACCTGGCAAACACTACATGTCATCCTTTTAATGGTTTTTTTATGAATGTCCATATGTTTCTTAACTTTTGGTATGTTGTCTTTTGCTGATCAAATTTATTTTTATTTAATTTGTAGCCTTAGAAAATTAATGGATTAATGATTCCTTCTAATGCGAGAGGAAAGGATGTTCGTTCGGTCAAAATTAAGAGGAGCTAGGATGTCGCTAAGTTGAAGGTTAGGTGCTCCCAGTATTTGTGCACATTGTGTATTTGCTTTCATTCGATTATCTCACATAATATATCTAATTATTTCAAATAGAGTTCGAGAAATCTCCCGGTTTCTAGTCAAGTTTCGGGAAGTTACGGCCAACTAGGACAAGGGATAGAAAGTGAGGTATTCCAACATCTCGCGGTTTCTAGTCGTTAGGTGACCCGGATTTGGTCTTTGGTTAATGGTGGTCGTATGAGAATACTTATGCTTTAAGTGAAGATGAAATTAATCTCCATAAACCGATGATTGTCGTGTTACAGGGAGCATTCCAACATTTACCTTATTGGATCTACTTTCCACCAAATTTCATCATGATTTGAATCCGCACCTCTTGGCCTTGTTTGGGGATTAATCGGCATAATGAGTATCAGAAAGTTAGGGTTTGTTTCTGGTTGACTATTTCCTTGGAAAATTAACTAACTTATTGGAAAAATATCGATATCCGATAAGTTCAACGTAACGGAATCGAAATGAATTTGATTTCCGTCGGAACTTAACGGATATCGATATCCGTTAATTCTTAACGTAATTGTAGTGGTCGAGCCACTATATGTTTCGTTAAGTGTTGTTGACAGCCCTAACAACGACTTTTTGTACACATACTCGTATGCACACCTTAAAAAGTATGTGAACTCATGAACTGGATCGGTACGCAAACAAGTACGCGTACTAGAAAAGAATTATTGGTCCCGAACCTGTTCGGATCCATACCCAGTACACGCACGAGAAAAGTTCTCAGAACTCCGGGAATCGGTCTTAAGGTATCCATGCCAAGACACGTACTAGGAAAAGTTCTCGCGAACTTCAAACTCGGTCATGTCATAAGGTATACATACCAGTACACGCACTTTGACTTAACTTTTCACGAACATGTTAATTATTTGTGCCTTGTACATCTACTTACCATGTCGATTAAATTCATATGCATAAAAATTATTTCTCCGAGATAATTAGCATTTGAATAATCTCTAAAAACACCATAGACATATTTTATCAAATACCTGTGACTCAGTTAAGTCTTAAGTGTTATATGAAAATGCTCGGGCCTATAGTTTAGTTGGCTAGTTTCGACTAACCATTCATGAGCGTGGTCTTTGTATACGGTTCGATTCTGATTCATCCTAACTAGAGTGTATATCTTGTTATGTAAATCAGATTCAAAGATTCATCTAACGGTGGATATTGTTTGCTTGGTTCCAAAGCTATCTTAGCTTAAACCTAAACCAACCTATGCTTTGATTGTGTATAAAAGGGGAACCTCAAGCAACCGGGATCTTTGAATCCCGACACTACTTTTTGGTGTGTCCTAGTTGTTACTAGAGTCTTCATCTTCCTAAAACCCTTTTAGGGTTTAGCGACAACAAAGACTTCATAGGGACTCGTGAAGCCAAGTCCAGCTATTGTGTATATGATAGCTCGAGTATCCTGATCTTGTTCGATTGTTGAGATGCTCACTTGAACAAGATAAATAGAAATATTCAAAGTTCTCCTCGTCTCAGACTTTGTTGATTCCATAAGTTTAATACTTGTGAGGTGAATAATTATCTAGGATGCTCTTCGGGAAGCATAAGTCCGAATTTTGAGGTTAGCTAGACTTTGTCTATTGCTATCGATTTCAGTCACCTTGATCTACGATCAAAAAGAAAATCACACTTATAGGCTTATCTTTGGGAGGCAAATTGGTTTAAAGTCTTAAATTGAGTTTAAGCAACTCTTAGGTGTGAAGGACGTCAACTAAGGGAATTAATTGCGCGGAGTTCTGCAGGAATTCAAGAGGCGAAGGAGCGCGACTGTAACTGAATCTCTGCGAGGGTTTAATTAGGTTTCAACTACATTCCAGTCCGAAGTTAATGGGTAGTAGGCTAGTGTTAGAGCACTGCTCGGTCGAACTCATAAGTGTTGTTATCTCAAGCTTATTTGTCAATGTTAGTGATCAAAACTATAAGTCTTGATTTCTAGTCTACTTATAGATGTCTCGGAGTAGGATAGATTGTGTAGTTGAGAATTAGACTTCACGGCGTTCATCAATTGAAGACGAAGAACTAGTAAGGGGAGCTTGTGGAACTTCATCAACAAAAGGTATGTGGAGACTAAAACTCATCTATCACTTGGAAAGTCTATTTCTACTCTATCTCCTATATTGAGACATAAGTCATAGTGCTATATAGTTTTCTACTATGCACATTTGATATTTCGAGCTGAGTTTAACTCGCTTACATATTTCTCGAAATATGTGTTGGTAAGCTTTCGCTTCAACCAAGTTCATCTTACATTCTTGACAAAAGTCAAAAGATGATCATTTGAAAATCGCCGAGTAACATCTTACATGGTTTGTGTGATACAATCATTTGGTGTAGACTTGGAATATTTCGTTATGATTATTTCAATAACTTGGAAATTGCTTTGATGTTAATAGTGTGTGAAAACGGCTATTGTCATCCTCTAAAAAAGTTTCAATGATTGAAATAGAGTTTAGAACACTTAACCAACATTGGATTATAAACATGTTATGCACTCTTGCATATATGTGATCCATGTCGGGGAACCATAGTATGCATACCCATATGTGTACCTGTTGGTTTGATAAGTTTGGGAACCTAAGTACACGTACCCGTACGCGTACTGGCGTAAGGTTTATGTCCGAAATTTTGTGCTGGAATTGGAGGTATGCGTACATGTTCGCATACTGGCGAAAACCAATCTTGGTCCGGCTACTTAAGTATGCGTACACGTTTGCATACTTGAGTGGTTAAAGTTCTAAAATCGGTTGTGACATGAATTAATACATTTATATATTAAGGAATGAATTATTTGCAAACCGTGGCTATAATGTTCATGAATTGATTCGAACAAATCAAATCGATTTTGCTTCAATTGTGTTCTTGTATACTTCTATGAGAATATAGCAATTGAACAACTCTTTTAACTAGTTTCCTTTAAGTCATTTGAACTAGTTATGGTTAAGATGAATAAGTTTGATATGAGAGTGTTCATATAACTAACCTTGGTTAACTACGGTTGAGCCAACATGATGTACACGTTTAGGTACAGTTACTTAAACCTAAATGAAGGTACATTTCATTTGTGTATAACAAGCTAAGTTCGATCTAACGGTTGAAAGATATTAACTTGAATCTAATCAGGTTTTCATATAACGGTGAATATTGAATGCTTTGTTACCAAGGTAACTTAGATTGCAAACCCTGATTTGAAAACTATATAAAGGAGAACTCTAGCAACTGGGAAACCTAATCCCCATACCTAATGGGTGATACTAGTTGCGACTGGAGTCGATTCTCCTTTAACTTTATGTTTTTCACGAAACTCGAGGTTAACGACTTTAAGACTTCATTGGGATTATGAAGCCCAGGACCCAACTATTTTCTCCGTAGTTACGTGTTCGATCTTACTTCTACTATCGTGATTGATTATTATCTTTGCTAAGATTTGCTTGAGATTTATCTCCGAGAGGTAAGATTAAAAGTAGTCACAAACATCTTCGTCTCATCGTTTGTGATTCCATAATATCTTGTTTCGCTACCATACGACTAAGATTATTGTGAGGTGATTGATAATACTAGGCTTTTCTTCGAAAATATAAGTCCGGTTTATCAATTGGTTCTTGTGCACCTTGATTTATCAAAAGACGGAACAAAACTCGTAGGTATTTCTGGGAGAGACATTTATTTATTCCAATAGACTTTTCTCGTGTGAGATGATTTGTTTATCAAGTCTTCGACTTTGGGTCGTAGTAACTCTTGGTTGTGGGTGAGATCGGCCCAAGGGAATCAAGTGCGTAGAATCCGATGGGGTTCGGAGACGTAAGGAGCGTAATCTGTACCTTGATCGATGTGAGATTGATTAGGGCTCTACTACAAGTTCATTTGTAGTAGGCTAGTGTCTGTAGCGGCTTAATACAATGTGGTGTTCAAAGCTGGACTAGGTCCTGGGGTTTTTCTGCATTTGCGGTTTTCCTCGTTAACAAAATTCTGGTGTATGTGTTATTTCTTTTCCGAAATATATTTTTTTATGATAGAAGTATCACAAGTTGTGCGTTAAGATAAATTAGACAATCCAACCTTTGGTTGTTGATATAAATTGATTGATACTTGAACATTGGTCTTTGGTACCGTTCAAGTTATTTCTATTATTCAATCGGGCTCGCAAATTCCTATTTGTTTGATTGCAGATTGAATTGAGAATTTGAGATATAAACTCGTTAATATACTTTTCTCTAGATTGAGTCTGACTGTCTAGTTGATTCTATTGAAAGTATATTGGAGTTTGTCTATTCAGATTGCCGAACGAAATATTGGGTGTGGTTGTTAGACCCCCGCTTTTTCAATTGGTATCAGAGCAGGCAAACACTTTTAAAGACCTAATAAGTCAGTGTTTGTAGTGATCTGAATATGGACAGAAGTGCTATCTCCATAAACGTACCACCAGATCCAGGGATTCTAGAATTCTCTTCCATGACTGATTTAATTAAATCCGTAGAAGATATTCTATCTAAACCTCCACCAGGTTTAGAATCCCTTGAAGTTTTTTCAGGGCTTGAAAAGAAACTTGAAAGCTTATCTTTTGATGTTGAGTTATATCTCCAGAAAGAACAAGAATCTCTTGGCAAGCATAATCAAGTTATGATGAATAATATTTATGTCGAGGTTGATATTGATTTGATAATCAGTAAGAGCAATGCTCATCCTCTGCGTAATCCAATTAGTTGTCACAAACTAAATGAATTACAAGAAGAATTTAAATCTTAGTCATCTGAGTGTATCACCTCAAAGCATGAATCAATTCATTGCTCAATTTCGATACTTCCTATCAAGATAGTAGTATTACCTTCTTTTATGAAGAAGTCAGGACGTCTCTTTTTATCAAAAGAGTTTCCCTTCGCAGTACTAAAAACTATCTGCAGAAGCTGTTTTTTATAAGAAGTAAAACAAGAAATCAGGAACACAATTTTTTTTTGTGGGCTTTTGAAGTTCTTTGAAATACTTGTAAAAACAGTCTTTTGGATATCTTTCAATCTTGGAAGTCAGAAGAGTTGTTGGAAGGAAACTCTCTTGGTGTCATGGTATGCAAGGGAGTTTTTCTTTTTGTGGTTCACGATGAAGTGCTTCTTAAAGGGTTGTTGAGCTTTGCTCCAAATACCTTCTTCATATTTGTTTAAAAATATGATGTTTCACAATCAAACTAGCCCTTATTACACACATACGGTTCAAGTACTGGTATTGTAACCTTTACGTGTATAAACCGTGTTCAAGAACGTGTTGTGACAGTTCATATACCGTCTTGTGGTATATAAAAGACAAAGAATTCACTTAGTTCGTTTCATCCTTTTTCTTCCCTTCAGTTTGAGTTCGAAAATAATACCCAAGAGTTTGCTAACTCTCGACTTCCTTCTCCTTCTTTGATTCATTGTCATGTGAAGAAATCCTTTTGACATGGCGTCCTTTATTCTTCAAGTTTCTCTCTTTTCAGAGCTCCATCATTAACATTTATTCACGTACCTAGTAAGTTCTTCCTCTCCTTGTTTTCTATGGCATCTAGAAAACATTGGTTCATGGTGAGAGTTTGGGTACCAATTCCGATTCAAATAGGAGGTTGGTTGACGGTGATTTATGAGTTTGTTGATGATGATGTTGGTATAGGCGTCCAACAACCTTACTTTGATACTAGTCGCCGAATTAGCTTTATCAACATCTATGTTAGGGATAGATATAATAAGCTCTCTAGTGGTCACTTTGTCATGGAAAGAGTATATGATCGGATTTTCAAGAACCCAGATTTTCACACGTTTATGGACCGGTTCGTATGGGGTGATATTCATAAAGGTTTTGGGGAATCATATCCTGAGATGACCTGTGAATTTTATGTTAATCTTCATGCACCCAACTACACCAACTGCTCTTTCATGACCTTGGTCAAAGGAACACTATTTGAAGTTAACCGGTGTTATAGCTGAGTTATTAGACTTGCCTTTACATCACTCCTTTGTTGTTCCTCAACCAGAAGGTAAAACACCAAATAAAAATCGGTTATTCAATCGGCTCACTGGAAAGAATGTTCCATAGGTTGAAAGAAAACTCTCTATGGATAACATAAGCTTCCACTTGAAGATTTTTGGTAAGCTGGATGTAGCTAACTTAATTTCAAGTACTCTCGACAAAAATCTTTGGAGTAGAATTCTGGCTGAGTTGGTTTACCATCTTGTTTCTGGTGAAGAAGTTGATTTTTGTGGACTTATTGTTCGTCAAATGATTCACATGGTCTCACAGAAGAAAAATCCTCTTTTTTCATGCCTCATTAGCCGAATCTGTAGTCAATTCAAGATTATTCAGTTTGGAACTTGTGTTGGTACTCCATCTCTTTTGAGCCAGACAGACATTAACAAAATGAAGAAACCTACCAATCCTGAAGTCGCTCGTCTTCTTCAAAGGAATGAGTGCTTGGAGAGACAATTGACTCATGTTGTGACAATTCACCCTGAACTAGCTGAATCAATATCTAAGATTGCTGAGGATTATTATCGCAATCTAGATTAGTGTCTTTATCTTCATTTTTGTTTAAACTCCTTCTTATGTTATTTATGTTGAACTTCTTATGTTAATCTTATTAAAAACTGTTGTTCTTAATAGTTGTAATGAATTTAATGGTATTTTAGCCGTAAAATGATTTTTTCCTTCAATTAAACTGCTAAATATGTTAAATCCATGAGAAGTTCAGCTAAATAAGTGCTCAAAAGATAAATTTATTGTATGTCAGTATGAAAGTATTGATAAAAGATAGAATGAACTTTTGACTACAAAAGTTAAGCCTATTTTGTCATTATGCAAATATTGATGGAAGATAGGATGAACTTTTGTTTACAAGGATTAAGTCTATTATATGTCATTGTGAAAATAATGATGAAAAATAGAATGAATCCTTGGTTATTCCGTAGTATTGGTCTTTCCCTGATCTACATTCTTGTGTATGTACTGTGTTGCTCCATAAGTTCCCTTATGTTGAGCATGACCAATTGAATTGATCATTTTCCTTTTGGTTAATTCAATTGAGATTTTTGGATACAAATTCATGTTTCCATGTGATTTGTTAATGTCCAAAGAAATCCTTCTTTTCTTGTAAAAGTAAGGTCGCTCTTGTTGTTCTTTCGGGAATGAAATTTTATGGGGAGGAGTTCTTAATTGAACTTGTGCTTAATTTCCAAATCTTTGTGGGGAGTGCGGCTGTGGAATATTATAGGGGTTATCTTGTATCTCTATAAAGTCCTTGATGAATGCATTTAGTTTCGGCTATATGATGGCATCTAAACAAGTTGATATGTTGTTCTATTTTGGTCATGAAGTATCTCTGTGAAAATTTCATGAGGATCCCACTAGTTTTCGTACCTTTTCCAATTTATATTGACAAAAAGGGGGAGAATTAATGTGTAGTTCACACTACAAATACATATGGTCTACGGATAATTATGTAAGGGGGGTGGTTTTCATTGTGAGATGAAGTATTGACTAAGGGGGAGTGATACATATCACCATAGTATTGTTGTCAAAGTTGTGATACAATTGAAATTTGGTGCTGTATAATAATACTATGATACTGTATAACAATGATTGAGAGCAACTGTTTTCTCATTTTTATAGCTACGGATCTTCAACAACTATGATGTTGAGTTGAACACATTTAGAATCATTAGAGTACTTGGAAGTGACGAAGATTTCGAGTAATGTTGAAGAACCAAGGAGATCAAGCATTTGGATGAGAAGCTACAAAGTTTATTTATTTTGTATTCCATATGTATTGATAGTTTTGTCACTAAAATTGACAAAGGGGGAGATTGTTAGAGTACTGCTCGGTCTTCGAACTCGCAAGTGTTGCTATCTCAAGCTTGTTTGTTAATGTTAGTGATCTAAACTATAAGTCTTGATTTCTAGTCTACTTATAGATGTCTCGGACTAGGATAGATTGTGTAGTTTAGCATTAGACTTCACGACGTTCATCAATTGAAGACGAAGAACTACTAAGGAGAGCTTGTGGAACTTCATGAACAAAAGGTATGTGGATACTAAAACTCATCTATCACTTGGAAAGTCTATTTCTACTCTATCTCCTATATTGAGACATAAGTCATAGTGATATATAGTTTTCTACCATGCATATTTGATATTTCGAAATGAGTTTAACTCGCTACATATTTCTCGAAATATGTGTTGGTAAGCTTTCGCTTCAACCAAGTTCATCTTATATTCTTGATTTAAAGTCAAAAGATGATCATATGAAAATTGCCGAGTAACATCTTACATGGTTTGTGTGATACAATCATTTGGTGTAGTCTTGGAATGTTTCGTTATGATTATTTCAATATCTTGAAAATTGCTTTGATGCTAATAGTGTGTGAAAACGGCTATTGTCATCCTCTAAAAAAGTTTCAATGATTGAAATAGAGTTTAGAACACTTAACCATCATTGGATTATAAACATGTTATGCACTCTTGCATATATGTGATCCATGTCCTGGAACCATAGTATGCATACCCGTATGCGTACCTGTTGGTTTGAGAAGTCTGGGAACCTAAGTACACGTACCCGTACGCGTACTGGCGTAAGGTTCATGTCCGGAATTTTCTGCTGGGATTGAAGGTATGCGTACCCATTCGCATAATGGCGAAAACCAATCTTGGTCCGGCTACTTAAGTATGCGTACACGTTTGCATACTTGAGTGGTTAAAGTTCTAAAATCGGTTGTGACATGAACTAATACATTTATATAATAAGGAATGCATTCTTTGCAAACCGTGGCTATAATGTTCATGAATTGATTCGAGTGAATCAAACCGATTTTGCTTCAATTGTGTTCTTGTATACTTCTATGAGAATATAGCAATTGAACAACTCTTTAGCTAGTTTCATTTGAGTCATTTGAACTAGTTAGGGTTAAGATGAATAAGGTTGATATCAGAGTGTTCATATAGCTAACATTGGTTAACTACGGTTGAGCCAACATGGTGTACACGTTTAGGTACGGTTACTTAAACCTAAATGAAGGTACATTTCATTTGTGTATAACAAGCTAAGTTCGATCTAACTATTGAAAGATATTATCTTGAATCTAATCGGTGTTCATCTAACGGTGAATATTCACTAGTGGAAAAAAGGCTATCTAGGACATAACGAAACGACACAATACAGAAGTTGCGAAACCGCCACCAAACACGTCGCTGACTAAGGTCAAATTGTCGTTGTGATTGGACTTTAGTTGACTTCTACAGCGACACTATGGTATTTGTCTCTGACTAAAGTCAAGCTGTTGTAGTAGTTGGACTTTGGTTGACTTGTACAAGGACTCGCAGAGTAGTGTCATTTCTCTGGCACAATCGTGTGGTTAGGATTAGCTTCTTTGTTGGAACGGATCAGATGAAGCAAGAGTACTTCGTTATTATCGAGTAAAATATTTTTTTATTTCCTTCATCTTTCTTTTCTTCTTTCATTCATCTCTCTATCACTTCATCTAACACTCTCTCTCTCTCCATTTCTAGCTCTCACAGAAACCCCACAGTAGAGAAAAAAAATCACACCATGAAATTTCTTCTCTGAAATCCGCCATCATCAAAACCTTTTTCACTGAAAGCCCACCACCATAAAACCATTTTGTATGAGGTTCTTAAAACCCACCTCCATTAAACCTATTAAACCTCGAATAAAAATCAGATTTACTGTTTAACCAATTTCGTGTTTGAATGAAACCCAATTTCTTTTGTTGTGCAACCACTTCAGTTTCGATCTTGATTTTGTCTACAGGTAAAGGTAGTGGTTTTAATTTCAAAGTTATATAGTAACCATACAAATCACAGAAGAAGAAAAAAAGGCTTCGATTTTTTTATTTTTTTATTTTTTATTTTCTTCTTCTTCTTCTTCAATTCATTCATAGAAGAAAGAAGGCTTCTTTGTTTTCTCCTTCTATCAAGGAAACATGGATTTCTGATTTCATTAGTTATGTTTCAGTTTGGGTGCTGCTGAAAAGGTATTTGTTTCGAAACCCCAGATCTGTTTGTTCTTCATAGAACGAAGTATATCTTCGTTTCATAAGGATGGAAGAAGACCATTTGTGGGCAAGTTTCTCTTGCAAACCCTAAACCAAGTTTGATTTTGATTTTTGAAGTTTGATTTCGATTTTTTAAGTTGATTTAATATTTAGGTTTTTTGTTATTTGACTATTTCTAGTATGATTCCACACAAGACCAAGCGAGGCTGCTGTAGTTTTTTGAATCGAGGCTTATGATGGTATCCCAACACCATACGACAAGATTAAGAGGATGTTTATCCCTGATGCTCTCAAGTAAGATCTGGTTCCTGATTTTCATATGAATTTAGGGTTTTATTTGATGGGTTACATATGTGTATCTGAATCGTTTTTCCGTTTCTAGATTAGAATCAAAATTTCATTGCATATAATTTTTTGGTTCAATTTTATTTTTATGGGGAATGATTTATTTTGATAACTCATTCTGTGTGTAGATGCTTGAATAGGGCTTGGCCTGGTCTTGGAGAAGCTCTGAAAGGTAGCATTGAGAATGAGATTCATGGGTAAATTCTCTAACTCCACTAATCTATTGCTCGATTTTGTATTTAAGGAAATGTGCACTGAAAATGGGATTCTGGTTAACTTATTTTTGTATGTTTATTTTGGGCAAGATGGTGACGGAACAAAGATTGTTGATGGGAAATTGTATCCAGAAAATATGGTGATAACTTCAAAGTTAAGAGATCTCCTTATATTTTCGTGATAATGCTTTGTAGCTTGATCAACTCAGTAGATTTTTCATAATTTATTTTGTTAATCATAGTAGGTTTAGTGTTCAATCTATATTCTATTCGAAGACAGGCTCTTTGGGTTAATCTCACTATGTCAAGTTTTTTATAACATTATCTTAGTAGGTTAAGTTTTCGATAGATTCTCTTATAATGTTGTTGTTTGTTCTTTTGGTTTATGTACACTGCTTTGTTGGTTTCTCTGAACTGGAGTATCTTTGTAAGTTTCAATTTGTTAAGTAGTTTGATCTTCATTTTCAATGTATGGCTTACTAAACTTTTCTTAAAACTGCTCCAAGGGTGTACTATGCTAGTGCTCATGCTCATTTAAGAAGTACTGGAAGCAAAGAGATGATTTGGAGTCTGTTGCTTAGACACTTGTTTGTTTTCTACATTGTTGTCTTCTTAGCTAGTCATTTCCATATGTTTTCTAGATTGTTTAGTCATTTGATTCTACTGCACTTTTTTTTCTTTTTTTCTTTCTAAGTACTCAAATAGAAAATGTTAATTTATTAAGAAATGAAAATTTCATGTGTGTTGGAATGGACCTTCCCAAATAGCATGGACAACCCGACAACTCATACATGGTTACTTAGCATTGTATTTAGAGCTTACAAACTACTCATAGATAATTTGTTGTTTAAAACTGTATTCAGAGATTACTGATGATAGTGTTTTAAACAGTCAGTCCATTGTTTAGAACTGATAATAGTAAACAGTCAGTCCATTGTTTAGAACTGACAATAGTGACAACTCATAGATAGTTGGTGAATATTATTGATTTAATTTGTGTTATTCAATTAACAGGTATGGAGTTGAGCAAGAGTACACCCTCCGCATAAATATGTTTACAATAACAAGGTTGTTGTCTAAAACTTAGATTTTGTTTTATGGGAGTTATTGACTAATTGAATGCCATTTGAGGGCATGACCAACTTGCAGGAAACTTATGATGCTTCATTTAAGATGACACAGTGCCCTTCTCTATGTATGTCCTGTATTTTTTACATTCACTTGTGCAGATAGATTTTGTTTTATGGAAATTGTAACCCTGGATCTGTTCACTTGTTTGCTTTCTTCATTTACAAGCTTACTGATTAGCAACATAAACATGTATTGTTCTGTATGCTGGGTTTTTCTTGTGAAGATCAGGTCATATATGTTTCCTTGCTTGAGGTTTTGTAAGTTACTGCGTATAGGTTTATCACCGTACTTTAATCACTTTTACTGAGGTTATTCAAGTTAAGGATAGAGAGCACCATTCTTTTTCCTGTTCTGATTTTAGATTTGTATGTCAGTTTATGTTTTTAGTTTTTATGGTTCTCTTTGTTCTATTTATTTTAACAAATAAATATGAATGAGTGGAAATCTGACTCTCAAGTGTTTTAGAAAATGGTTACCATTTGGTATATTGAAATTGGAGTTCACGGAGAATAAATTTTAATTCCATTCTTCCTATTGAGGTGTTTAGTTTGTTTACATCTTGTAGAATGAAAACTAATTCAATAATTGTACAGGGCTTGAACCACTACTGCTGATGGATTTAATGTTGGTGGTGGAGTGTGCTGGTGGTGTTGTTAGGCGAGTGAGATTTACGTTGTTGTTAGTGCTGGTGCTTGGGGTGTTGGTGGTGTGGCTTGGCATTTGTATTTTTATTATTGGACTGCATTTGTTTCAGCAGTGGTGAGCTCCACCTACTTTCTTCCTTTCCCCCTTTCACTTACTTATCCTGTTTTGTGCTTGATTTCACTACAATTGGACTCATTTGCACTTGTTGTTATGCCATAAACGAACGGTCTTATTTAGGATTTACACGGGACTGTACATACATGGAAAATTGTTTTGTCGTCGAATTGAAATACATTAGAAAGTCTTGTTTCGCATGTTACCATCACCTTGAACTTCCCTTTGTGCATTTGTAAGATTCTGGTAGTTTTATGAGTAGTTGTAACCATGTTTCCTTTTCTTATGGTCAGGCTGTGGAAGTTCGAGAGAAATTCACTTTTTTAACCTATTGTTGAAATCTAATTGTGTTGACATCCTTCTCTGCTAGCTATAAGACTGCTTTAGATGTCATTTAATTGTGTTAATGTAATGTGCCTATCTGGATTTTAGATATATAGCGAGAACCAAAATTTTCGGGTAGTTATTTTCTGAGATTTGTTATTTTTTGTGAAGCATTGCGGTCAGTTGTAGATGAGTTGTCATTTTCGTGAGGTGACATAAATGTGAATCGTATTGCAGGAGTGGGAAAAGACTATACCTGCACAAAGACATGATATATTTCCAGTCCATCTTAACGAAAACAACGTTGCCACCACCATTGTTAGCATATCCTCCAGAAGAAAAAGAGGAGGAAGATGAATGAAGGTGAATCTTTATTAGTCGCTCATCAGGTTTTGATGTTTGCTTATTGTCCTTAGTATGCTAGTTTCCAGTGGCCTTATAAATTTGTTTAACTTACACCTAATATTAATCATACAGTATATGGACCCTTGTAGTTTGAATCATTAACAACAAACCACTTATCTAAGTTTCCCTCTCATCATGATAACTATTTTTCGCTGTTGGGTCATAATATTAGTGATGCTATTAAGCACACGATTACTGCAGCTAAGCTATCTCCCATCCACAATATTAATCTGATTCAGTGTTGGGTGTTTTTGTCTAGAATCTTAACTATCTTTTTATTAGTTAGGTTCAATTGTTGCGATGTTGATCTTGAAATTAAATAAGGAGACAGTGAGAGCTATCTATTGTCATGAAGTTATTTGTTGAGCTATTATTCAAACTCCATCATATAGTTTGAAGTTCATTTTGGTTAACCGTGAAACGTTTATTTTTGATGCAGGTGCATTAATGTCATGGTTGATGGTAAAGATCCCTGTTGCTGCTGGATAAGGAAATATTGGAAATGGTTGTGCTTCTGCAGTTCTATGAAATTTGAATTTGAATTGACATTGTCATTTGAATTTGAATTGTCATTTGAAATTTGAAATTTGAATTTGAATTTGAATTTGAATTTGAATTGTCAGGAAATGGTTATATGAAGTTTGAATTTGAATTGTCATTTGAATTTAAATTGACATTTGAATTTTAATATTAATTTAAATTTGAATTGTCATTTGAATTTCACTGTAATTTGAGTTTCAGTTTACTGTAATTTGAATCTGAATCAGAATTATTTCAGCCCAGTCAGAATGACAGCAGTCAGCCTGCAAGATCTGAAATTTTTTTTTTAATATTAAAATAAATCAAATCTACGACGTCATACAGATGTCGTGCTTAGCGGCACCTTGAAAGCATCGTTATTTAGTGGCACCTTGAAAGTGTCGTTTCAGAGAAAGAAACTGAATCTACGGCACTTTCAGAGGCACTCTGAAAGTGTCTTTTAACTCTCTGAAACGACACTATCCGACTATCTTAAAACGACTACTTTCCACTAGTGATTGAATGCTTTGTTACTAAGGTAACTTAGATTGCAAACCCTGATTTGAAAACTATATAAAGGAGAACTCTAGCAACTGGGAATTCTAATCCCCACACCTCATATGTGATACTAGTTGCGATTAGAGTTGATTCTCCTTTAACTTTAGGTTTTTCACGAAACCCTGTAGGTTAACGACTTGAAGACTTCATTGGGATTGTGAAGCCAGACCCTACTAGTTTCTCTGTAGCTGCGTGTTCTGATCTTACTTCTACTATCGTGATTGAGTATTATCTTTGCTAAGATTTGCTTGAGATTTATCTCGGATAGGTAAGATTAAAAGTAGTCACAAACATCTTCGTCTCATCGTTTGTGATTCCATAATATCTTGTTTCGCTACCATACAATTAAGATTATTGTGAGGTAATTGATAATACTGGGTTGTTCTTCGGGAATATAAGTCTGGTTTATCAATTGGTTCCTGTGCACCTTGATTTATCAAAAGACGGAACAAAACTCGTAGGTATTTATGTGGAAGACAGAATTATCTATTCCAATAGACTTTTCTGTGTGAGACAAATTTGTTTATCAATTCTTCGACTTTGGGTCGTAGCAACTCTTGGTTGTGGGTGTGATCAGCTAAGCGAATCAAGTGCATAGAATCCTGCCGGGGTTCAGAGACGTAAGGAGCGCAACTGTACCTTGATCATTGTGAGATTGATTAGGGCTCAACTACATTCCAGTTCGAAGTTCATTGGTAGTAGGCTAGTGTCTGTAGCGGCTTAATACAGTTTGGTGTTCAATCTGGACTAGGTCCCGGGTTTTTTTTGCATTTGCGGTTTCCTCGTTAACAATTTTTTTGGTGTGTGTGTTATTTCTTTTCCGCGTTATATTGTTTATCTTTATAATTGAAATATCACAAAGTTGTGCGTTAACCAATCAAAGTAGATACATCCATGCTTGTTTGTTGGATACGACTTGATTGTGTTGATGGTGGTTTTTAGTTTAGGGCGAAAACTGTAAAAGTCTGTCTAGCTGACCCGGTGTAAGAAATAGTAGACCTTGATATGTCTATATTCCGCAAGGAGTCCGAAGAATATATTAAAATATGATGAGTGCCTATGCCACTCTTCGTATTGAAACTCAAGCTCCTAGATGAATTGTTCACTAGTATAGAGCCTAATAAGTATTTAATCTCTTGCCTACATTATTCACTAATGTATGGCTTTCTGAGTATTTTTCCTATGCTATGTTCCCCAGCTGAACTCTTAATATTGACATGACATGACGATTAATGTTCGCTCGCAGCTGAGTAGCATGAATCTCCCGAAGTGTCAGGATTCAGATCTGCACGAAAGTACTTATTCGGAAGCACGATGCGCTGCTCTCTGAGAATAAAATTAGTGATTTTGTGCCAACCCACAGAAATCATAAAATTTGATTAATTTTGTGACAAACTTCATAAAATTCAAAATTTTAACCTAATTTTACCAATTTACAAAATTAGGTTTTTGCGGCCTATGCAATACCACTTGGCTGGCCGGTTTGCCCTAGCGGGCGCTGCCCGTGGCCGACCGGCCACGCCCCATATTACTGCTTGCTGGCCCCTCTTTCCCATCAACCAATCCAATCGTTCCAAAAGCGCCGCCTACACTTTTAATTAAAGTTGGAAGTTGGCTGGTCGACACACTTAAATTCCTTAAGAAATTGAATTTAGGTTGCCCATGCCAGTCTCAAAAAAATCACGGCCACGCGATTTGGCCGGTCGATTTAACGAGCTTGTCCTCCTCCCAGCGTGACCAAACAGGCTCCATGGTGTTCACCAGCGGGCCCACTACAATTCCAACCAATCAGAATTCTTCTAGCACGCCAGCAACATCCATGATCGCTAGCCAGAAGTACGCTAGTCGCTATTGAAAAAGAGGTTTAACGAGTTAAGACTGCCATGGCGTCTCAAACCCATCCAGTCGTCCAACTTAGCCAGCCTAGTTGGGTAGCTTAGATTTTGTTTTGGGCGACCAATGAAGTGTCGGTATGCTCACCGGCGACTCGCCTTTAGCCTTGGCCAATCGTGTTGCTCATAGCCAGCAACTAACGCCTCCAACCGTTATCCCAAAGTAGGTTGGCCACACGGCTTCAAAACCTCAAGGTTGACCAACGACAGTATATAACTGGAGCAAAGCAATCTCGGCCGTCCAACTTCGCTAGCCGAATCGACCGTCCAAGATCTGGTTTCAAGCAACTGGAAAGGTGCGGTCATGTTCAGGGGCGGCTCAACAATAGCCCCTACCAATCGCATTGCTTCAAATACGCCAGCAATGCCACAAACCGATCAGCCAAAGTGCGCCAGTCACGCAGCTTTAAAAACCTTGAATTGAATCAACGGCAGTATGCAACTGCCGCAAATCATCTCAGCCATCCAACTTGGCTAGCAAAATTGACTGGCTTAGATTTAATTCTAGGCGACCAATAAGGCGTTGTCGTGCTCACCAGCCACCACTCTGCCATGGGAGCCGATCGACCTGTCCTCGGCTTTCCCAAGCGATTCCTGACAGCTTCTCGAAGATGGATGGCCGCGCTCCTTTTAAGACATTAGGTTCCGCGACTAACCAAGACGAGCTCTATACAACTGTTGATGGTGGTTTTCAAACAAGGGGTAAAATCGTAAGACCCCATGACCTAGTGTTACCCGCAACACATTAACTAAGAGCATTTAACTCAGGTGTAAATAATTAATAGGGGTATTTTTTCAAAATACCAGTTAGGTTTTCGACCACGAACCCTAATTCCAAAACCAAGCCGCACACCGCACCATGGCAACAATGCCAAACCAAGCCGCACATCACCATGCAACAATGCACCATGGCAACAATGCAAAATGCCAAACCAGGCCGCACACGCGCACCATGGCAACAATGCCAAACCAAGCCGCACACGCGCACCATGGCAACAATGCCAAACCAAGCCGCACACTGCGCACCATGGCAACAATGCCAAACCAAGCCGCATACTGCGCACCATGGCAACCATGCCAAACCAAGCCGCACACTGCGCACCATGGAAACCATGCCAAACCAAGCCGCACACTGCGCACCATGGCAACAATGCCAAACCAAGCCGCACACTGCGCACCATGGCAACAATGCCAAACCAAGCCGCACACTGCGCACCATGGCAACAATGCCAAACCAAGCCGCACACTGCGCACCATGACAACAATGCCAAACCTAGCCGCACACTGCGCGCCATGGCAACAATGCCAAACCAAGCCGCACCCTGCGCGCCACTACAACAACGCCAAAACCAAGCCGCACATCATAAGCGCCATGGCGTGACGACGCCAAAACCAAACTACCTATCGCACTCATTGGCAACCATGCCAAACTAAGCCGCTATGCCATTGGCGCATGCCAAATATAGCGCCCTAGGCTTGCAAAACGTGCAACTAGGTCAACATGGCCGTACGTGCCATTGGCACATGCCAACGCGTACCACAAGCCATATTTCCAAGCCGCTATGCCATTGGCGCATGCCAAATATAGCGCCCTAGGCTTGCAAAACGTGCAACTAGGTCAACATGGTCGTACATGCCATTGGCACATGCCAACGCGTACCACAAGCCATATTCCCAAGCCGCTATGCCAGATATAGCGCCCTAGGCTTACGGACCATACAACCTAGGCCAAGTCGGCCGCGCATGCCATTGGCACATGCCAACATGCTCGCTGGTAGCTTTTCTTACCAAGGCCACGGCCCTAACGGCCACGCATGCCATTGGCATATGCCAACATGCTCGCGGGGTAGCTTTTCTTACCAAGGCCACGGCCCTAACGACCACGCATGCCATTGGCACATGCCAACATGCTCGCTGGTAGCTTTTCTTACCAAGGCCACGGCCCTAACGGCCACGCATGCCATTGGCACATGCCAACATGCTCGCTGGTAGCTTTTCTTACCAAGGCCACGGCCCTAACGGCCACGCATGCCATTGGCACATGCCAACATGCTCGCTGGTAGCTTTTCTTACCAAGGCCACGGCCCTAACGACCACGCATGCCATTGGCACATGCCAACATGCTCATTTGGTAGCTTTTCTTACCAAGGCTACGGCCCTAACGGCCACGCATGCCATTGGCACATGCCAAACACACACGCCGGTAGCCTAACTTGCAAACCGTGCAACCTACCACCAAGGCATTCGCACATGCCATTGGCACATGCCAAACACACACGCGGGGTAGCCTAACTTGCAAATGTGCAACCTACCACCAAGGCATTCCGCACATGCCATTGGCACATGCCAAACACACACGCTGGTAGCCTAACTTGCAAACCTTACAACCTACCACCAAGGCATTCCGCACATGCCATTGGCACATGCCAAACACACACGCTGGTAGCCTAACTTGCAAAACCGTGCAACCTACCACCAAGGCATTCCGCACATGCCATTGGCACATGCCACACACGCCACTAGCAACTCGCATTGCCACTTACACTCAACGTACAACCTACCACCAAGGCATTCCGCACATGCCATTGGCACATGCCACGCACGCCACTAGAAGCTCGGCATTGCCACTTGCGCTCAAGTACAACCCGCAACAAGGGCATTCCGCACATGCCAATGGCACATGCCACACGCGCCACTAGCAGCGCCACTTGCACTCAAGGTGCAACCAACGAGATATCAACACAAACCGGGGATGCTTTCCCGGGGTTTTGGTTTGGCGGTCACAGCCTTGCAGCGTACACTACGCTCACATTAAGAAAGCGTGAAAAGGAATAAAGCGGTCAAATAAATGAGGAAATAATGGTGAAAACGTTTTCACCCATTAACACCATGCTGGTTACCACCTCCTCCCCCATTATTTCACCCTTTACTCTCTTCCTTCATGAGACCAGGTACGTTTCAATCTCGACTTGTATAAATAGGTCTTACCTATTTCCACCGGACAACAAGTCTCGGTCAGGAGAAAAATACTACACTCTCGGAAAAAGGCAACTTTGCAAGCTCTCCAAAAGCTTTCATCTCTTGCAAGCTTCCTAAGCTTTCACTTTCGATACAAGTCGAGACACTACTCTCCTAACTATTCTGGTCTCAACACTCGTAGTTGCAGGAAATCCCACACTACACCCCTTACTCGGTTTTGCTTGACTAATCCATTAAAAGATGTGTGATCAAGAATATTTATTAATTGATTCCATGAAATGTTTACACAAGACAATAGAATTACACTTAGAAATTAAAGCGCTCTTTAAACTTTCTCTCCTAATGACTCGCTTCACAATTCAAAAAGATCTCCCCTTCAACAGACTCATTTAGCCGTTTATATAGGGTAATACATAGAGGATGACATCTAATAAAGCTATCAGTTATTTTCGGGAATGTCTCGCGAAGTGTCGCAAGTGCACGAATATTCATTCTCGCGACACTTCTTAACCCTCGCCAGGTTTCATGTCTTCCAATTGTTTTGTTTGTCGTTATTCATCGCGTCGTTTATTTTAGCTCCCTGCGACTCCCTCGCGACACCGTCGTTTATTAATCCCGCGAACCTTGTCCGTTGCGATATTATGATCCTACATCTTGCCTCTTTTTCCTTGAATATTGCTTGAAGGGCGATTTGAAGGAAAAATTCATTGTTGCAATAATCCTTGGTCGCAATTGGTGAAGGAACGAGCGAAAGAATACTTTTCTTGAAAAGTACGTACTTGCCTCTATTCTTTTAGCGAAGTTCCGAAGCTTCTTTGTAATATATATATGAAGTTCCGTCTCCCCGTCTCTCCTTACATCTCCTCTGCGAGGGGGAGAATATTATGAGAATCAATATTTTGATTTGCCGCAACTACTTATCTTTATCTCTGCTTCGACTCCGTGCTATTACACGATTTTGACTATTAAAGTCTTTTCTTGACACGTCTCTTCCACCCGTTTATTCTCGTCCGTTCGTGTCTCTTCTCGCATTAAATGCCCTCGTTTTTCTCAAGAATCTTTTTTGATTTTTCTATATATAGCTTTCTTTTCCTCCTCTTTTCTTCTTTTAATTTCTCTCTGCAACTTTTCTTTACTCTCTCCTTCCGCAATTTGCGCTCCTGCTACTGTAACTCTTTTCTTCATCCCTTCTAACGCTGATCCTAATCTCCAACCTCCCATCCATTCCCATACTGATAATGGCTTTCATTAGTCGTGCATACAAAGCTTCTTTTGATGAAGTTCAACAGAAGTTGCTTGAGAAGGGTTTTACTCTATCAACCATTCCTGATCAAGAACCTTCATCTATTCTTTCTGCAAAGCTGTTTTCTGATCATCAATGTGATGATCAAAAAATTATAGTTTCGCTAGGTCAGCTTCTCGCAGGACTTCCCATTCCCTTATACAATCCTGAGATGCCCTTATTTTATGAAATCTTGGCCCATGAAAAATTCTCTCGGGCTGTTTATCAATTATGTGGCGATTGCATTCGCCTAATGCTTGAGTTTGCGAAACGTGGTCTTTGGCAAAGGATCTTTATACCCTAATACTGTTAGAAACCCCGATTTCGCAAACTTGGAAATAGATCTTTGAGAAATACACTTTGTAGAGAACTTTTTTGAAAATTATTCAAGTGATAAAGATGAGGAACGCGAAATCTCGCTGGGGCATTCGCCTGAAAAAGAAGGATAATGTCCCTGAGGATAAATTACTCATGCAAGATATTGACTGGCACCCGGGCAATAATACTTCTCCTCGCCACTCCAAGGATGAGAAGTGGTGGGTTGTACCCTTGATTTTAAATGGCCCTTACATCGCGGGCTCGCATATTCTTCCTGCGAATCTCGCAGGATATCATCCTTGGGAATTCAAATGGCCTGATAAGGCAAAAGAGGTATGTTTTCCACTTCAAATCTTGCCCTCGCAACTTTCTTTTTATATTTGCTGAATTTGTGGAATTTTTTCAGATCGCCAAATTGAGAAGAAGCTATAAGGATGATCCGTTGGAGAGTACTCTGACGATACTTCGCTCGCTTACGGGTGAAGTAAGAAACATTTCCTTTGTTATTTGAAACAATATTGTTGCCTCTGTTTCTTATCTTTAACCGTACGCGAAGGTTGCCTCTGTTTCTTATCTTTAATTGTATGCGAAGGTTGGAGTTGAAGAAGCTGTAGCCGCGAAGGTTAGAAGTAAGGGTAAAACCGTCGTTCGCAAAGGTAGATCTTCTGCTCCATTAACTAAGAAGCGAAAGACTCAGTCTTCTTCTCGCCTTAGCTCAAGCTCCGAATCTTCTGACGAGGATAACCATGATTCGAATCCCTCTCTCACTAAAGAGATTCCATTGGCCGGTTCTTCTATGGATCAGTTATCTAGCATCTTCTCAGACTCTTTCCAAGGAATGGGAGATGCTCCCCTAGCTTCCCTTTGCGGGGTTCTCGCAAATGTGTGTAATGCTGCTTTACTAGAGGGCAATAATTCTTTCAATGGAGCCTCTAGAATTGTGTCTCCTGACTTCTTGAACGCACTTGGATCTTTGGTATGCATGTAGTCATATTTCCCTATTAATTTTAAATTTTTAAATATATGTATTAACGGTTTTTCTATCTTCTTTCATAGGTTGGAAAAACTTCTTTTGTAGTTGCCTCAGATCTCGAGAGAAGACGCAATAATCTTGAAAAGAGAAATTTACAATTGAACAAGAAGACCCAAGAGCTGGAAGTTGAAGTCGTGTCATCTCGCGATAAGATTCAAAAATTAGAAGCCGATCTGGACTCCCAAAAGGATAGAGTAATCACTCTTCAGAATTCAAATCAGCAGCTTTATGGTATAGTAAATTTCAATTCTCAAATCCTTTTCATGCTATCCTTTATTTTTCTTTATCGACTATTATTCTCGCAGACGTATATAATCTCTCCGAAGAATCCATCCTTCTCCATTCATTTCCCGAGCCTATGAATGATGATGTCCTTCTTACTCACCTCAATCAATCTCTAAGTAGTTTCTCAGATAAAACTAACCTCCTTTCATTAAAGGATCTTCAATCCAAATATCATCTCTTAGAGATCGAACACAGATCTAGTTTAAATTTAACTAATCGCTTTAAACGGATGTACCTTGATTCCGAGAAGAAAATCAAGACTTTAAGGAAGAAAATTAGTGATCTCATAGATGAGAACGATCGCATTACTAACGAGGTGCACAAAAGCGAGAATTCCATAAATCTCTTCTAGGTGTGCAAGTTGAACGAGATGAACTCCTTCATCGAATACCATACTTAAGCAACGAGAAGAGCAAGTTCGTTCTCTTCTTGTTATTAATAGTGATGATGAATTCGCCTGGCTCGAAAGTTTTAGATAATGCCGGAATAACTTAGGTGTTGATGTTAGTCTTCATGCCAAGCATACTTCCTTGATTAAAGATATGATATCCGATAGAGAAGGTTACTTATTATACCTTCTTGCTTCTTACTTCGTAGTATTGCTTGTAAATTATTAACTTGTTGTTACTTATTTGTAGAATCCGAGAAGAGACTTCAAGTTAGAATTAGAGAGCTTGAATCGAAAAAGAACAACTCGTCAGAATTTTCCAAATGAGAATTGAAGAACTTGAAACTGAAAAGAACATTTCATAAGGAGTCTCTCCTTCGCGAGAATAAATATGTCAAGTTGAGAAACAATTTCTAACGACGTGGGCGAATTTTAATAATGATGCTGTTCGTTTTCGCAATGGAGCCATGGAGTATGTTTGTAAGGACCACAATATCCCTCTGCATTTATATCCCCGGCTTTACGAAAAGGTTCCCGAGAATGCGCCTGTCTCAGACGTTTCTGATAGTGAGGCTAGCGAAGAAGAAAATTCTGGCGATGAGAATAATAGGACTGAAGAATCAGATGAAGGAGAAGGATCACCAAAGAGATAATTCTTTTTGTTTTCTTTCGCTGCTTGTAATATCTGTACATTTCAATCTTCACTCCTTGTAATATAATTGGCCAACATTATTGATGTATAACTCTTTCATCAGAAGATGAATAACAATATTGTATCCTTTCCATTCCTATACTTGCCTCTGTTATTTATCTTCAGATGGAAGATTTTAGTTGTCATCATGTATTTTGCTGGATAATTATTTTATTGTTATTGAAATGTATCGTTGCGACATGGTCGCGGGTATCTTCATAAATCAAGAATCCTACTTGTTTCGCCTTATCATTTCGGTAGTCTTTATTTTATCTCTTCTTGTTGCGACAAGGTCGCAGGCCGCCTTTGCATTTTCAAGCAAGGGCCCATTGACCTTGCCTTATCATTTTCGTGTGGTCTTCCAAGTTAGACCTCCCTAATTAGAGGTCTTCCCCTGCCACCTTTCATTGCGACAAAATCGCAGGACGTCTTTACACTTGCATGCAAAAACCCATTGATCTTGCCTTATCATTTTTCAAGTATTTTTGCCTCTGCAGGATGTTTTAGTTGCGGCAATATGATAAGCCTAAATATCCTTGCGAATATAAAGCCCCATGACATTGCCGTCGTGCGACGAAATCGCAGGACGTCCGTACACTTTCGTGTAAAGACCCATTGATCTCGCCTTACCCTCGCGTTAGTATTATTGCCTCTGCAGGATCATTGCACAAATATGACAAGCCTGAATTCTCTTGCGAAAACACAGCCTTATGACATTTGCGTCTGTTTTGACACTCCCCTAATGGAGAGCGTCGCTCTTATCATCTCCCCGGTTGCCCCTTCAAGGAGGCGAAACATCGGCCATATAAGACTAGCTCCTCCCATCCGGTCTTAACAACAACCATTGTTTTCGCACCTCTTATCCCTTATACCTATAGGGTTTATGGTTACGAGGCTGCACCTAAGTGGAGTTTTCTTCGGGCGAGTGCAACATATGCCAAGACTTGCCAAGAATGGCCAGGGTAGGTTCATCCATCCCGGGCACTCTGGCTCAACCGTGTACCTCGGCGCCTTGAGCATACACTGACTCCTAGGAAGAGACCCTCGGTCGCCCAACCAGGGTATAACCTTATATATATAGTTGGGAATCCAAGGTACCTCTTCCTGATAGGCTTTCATGGGCCCCAAATTTTCATGACTCGGGCTTCGGGAGCGGTGTAACCTTCCCCCGAGCCATGTCAAGAGATACCCCCTTATATGACGCACTTTAGGTCTTACATTTGCCTCTTACGAAATGTTATTCGCGAACTAGGTGTACGCCATAAAGGTTCGTCTCATTCTTTTATTCATTCATCTTTGTTAAATCATTCAATCATTCATGTTTCATTATTTGTTGATGTTTGTTTGCGAAGTATTCGCAAAATTCCATTTCATTTGTTGTATTTTCATTTTTCTTTCTTAACTGAATTCTCATATACTCTTGATTGCGAGATTCTCGCACATCATTACTTCAATTGCTACTCTTTCCCCTGCTTTTGTTGATTATTCACTTCTTATGCCTTTTGTTCCTCATGCCCTTCGCTTCTTTATTATCAGAATATTCGCTTTGTCTCTAGGCATTCACCTCGCGAGGTATGTTCGATCCTTACTTCTATAGCATCCACCATCAGTTTTTCCTTTCTCTCGCTCGTCTCTCACATGTTGCTTCCAACCCTTTGTTTTGGCATTTCTTTCTTCGCTTTCTACATCAACCTCGTGACATTGTTGCGACTCCTTCCAATCTCCCTGTATCATACCAATGCCGTTTGGATGTGGAAATTTTATACATTGGTGGTATGTTGTTGCGACCCCGTGATTTCATGAAGCCATGGCCTCCCAATCAGCGCATTATACGGAGATTCCACGTCAACCACACGTAATAAAACATCGTTGATAATCCTTGTAGAGGTATTGTCATGTGAACCTCTCCCTTTGGTTTGTTTGCGGTGCCATTAAAGCCATATATCTTGTATGTCGAGGGATCAAATCCTCATCCTTTCCTCCCATCGTCTTGTAAGTATGGTAAAAAGAATATTCACCGAACTTCCGGTGTCGATTAGGATTCGGTTGATCGCCCAAAGAATCTTCTCGCTTCATCATCTTCTCCATCAACCGGTTTTGGGTTAATCTCTAGTTTCACAACCAACGGGCTATCATGTGTTTCTCTTCCTTTTGGCACTTCGTGCTGCAGAGAAAGAAATAGTCTTCACCACTTTTTCTAATCTGCGTCGTTCTCTCGCCGGACTCATTATTTCTTTATCATTAGCATCTCTCACAAAGACTCTACTCGAGCACGTTGTCATGAAAATCTTCGATTGTGCGATAGGAGTGGACGATAGAGTTGCAATTCAAATTTTTGGCTTTTGTCCCCACTTCTATCACAAATGTTTCCTTTCCTTTCGCTGACACTGTTCTGTGCATCTCTGGTGGTGGTGGTAATGTCCGCCTTTTTCTTCTCCCCCTTAGAAAGTGATTCACCTTTTCCCCGATCAATCATCCCGAGAATAATTCTCTTTATGTTTCTACAATCATTTGTTTGATGCCCATGGAAGCGATGATAAGAACAAAACTCATGACTTCGTCGCCCGGTGGTGGTTCCATTCCCACGTTCCAAGGTGCTTGGTACATCTTCCATTACAAGTATAGCTTCCCGGATCTTTTCCACACTAGCATTCAAAGGAGGCATCTTAATCTCTTCCCATACTATTCTCGCGACTTCTCTGCCTTGCATGATTATTTTGCCTCCGTCCACCGTAAGTTTCTTGTACATGATCTAGCCTCTCAATCTTATTATTGTTTATTACGGTTGTAGTAGTTCCTTTCTCGTTCAAACTCTTCTTGGTCATGGCTTCCCATGGCTACTATCTTCCGTTGTCCCTTATCAGCCTTCCCTGCTTGCTGTCCTTGCGAAGTACTCGCCACTGTATTTATGAATTGAGGCAATAAGCTTGCATTCGCAGCATTCGAGCTTGTGTTCGCGACTGGATAAGAATTCATTTCATTCTGTCTTTCTTCTAAGGCGATATATTCTTCCTGTAACTCTCGCATTACGCCATTGTGATTGTATTTTTGATTCTAAAATTTGAATGTATAACAAGTTAGTCGCGAAGAGAGCATTCACAAATGAGAGAATGAGGTATCTTTCCTCAACCCGTCCTGCCATTTCGCTACACATGGTCCTCCATCTTATTGTCAACTGCCTTAAGCTCTCGCCAACCCTTTGCTTCAACCCGAATACATCTTCAATACCTGGTCGTGAAGAATTGTTACTTATGTATGCGCCCAGGAATGTGGCTTGTAAATGGTTGAATGATGTGATTGTGTTCCTTGGCAGACCCTCAAACCATTTTAGTGCTTCTCCTATTAGGCTTGATGCGAAATACTTGCATAGTATAGCATCATGATTCTCCCACTGTAACATACATCTCATATAAGCCTTGATATGTTGTACAAGACATGTTGTTCCATCAAAGATGTTGGTTAATGCAGGTAGATTGCACTTAGGAGGTATTCCTCCCATCTGTACTTCTAGTGTGAAGGGATTCTTCGCAGCTTCTGCGATGGCTTCGTCCAATTGTTTCCTTCCTCCTTCCCTTCTATTGTTCAGTAGTCCTCTCATTTCAGCCAATTCTCTTAAGATTTGTTCATTTGCCTCAGAGTTTGACTCTACTGGTCTTTTTAGCTCTGCTTCTCTCCTTCTACGCTCGTGCCTGTTTTGACCTTCTTGCTCGTTATTTTCTTCTCTCCTTTCCCTGCGACGCTCTTCTTCGTTTCTTTCTTCAATTCGCACGCCATTATATCGGTTGTTCTCTCTTCTTGGCTGTCTCTCAGCTCTCATCCGCGCCCTCTCATATTCTTCATTAATATTTCTATTGGTACGATTTTGTTCCCTCCTTCTTTCCTATTGTCATGGTTATTCTCGCGGATTGCTTCTTCCATCTCTTGATTTTCCATTTCTGCTCTTATCCTTTCTCTCTCGCGAGCTAGCCGCGTTTGTTCAATGTAGTGCCTCTCAATGTCATCCTCAATTTCTCGATTTCTTCTCAATTCTTCTCTCCCGTGCAAGATCATTCTTCCTTCAGCAGCTGGGTCATTCGGCTCTTGGAGTTGCATGTTTCCTTGATTCTCCCTATTCCGCTCATCTTGAAGATTTTCTGGTGAGGAATATAATGATCTTCCATTTCCCCTCTTCTCTCGCTGCCACGCTCTGTGTTTGGATTTTGTGTTTCTTGTTGGTTTTCTTCTTCGGTACTTTCAATGGTAAAACTCTCCTTCTTTCGTCCCTAGTCGACCTTGAACTTGATCTCACACTACTTCTTGATCTCCTATTTTGCAATCTCATATTTTCCATCCTCAATTCATGATTCTATCTTGTCAAGTTTGCTCGTTCCTCTGCCTCTAGTCGTCTCTCTTCGTGTATTGTTTGTCTCAATCTTTCTAACGCTGCGATATCTTCGTTTTTAAGGATTCATTTCTCCATTCATTCCTTGCTCTTCTCTTCCTTGTCCATTATTCACCATCTGCTGCTCCTCTTCCCTCTCGTCTTCGAATCGGACCTCCAAGTATGTACACTTACTCTATCATAATCCACGGCCCTTTTGCTACCGGGGAGATCGGTGGCTGATTTTGATTTTCTCCATCATTTCTCATATTCATCCTTGACGATTCTCCTGTTTCATTCCTCCTTTCTCCAAGCAAGTCTCCCACTTCTTCTTACAATCGTTGGTTGCCCTTGTACGTTTCTTCTTCTAGCCATTTCTCTTTTTCAATGAATTCTTGAGTATCTCTCCAAACCTTTTCTCTCGTTAATCCAAATTCTTTCCAATTTCTTCACAATCTCTGCTCTCTCCCCTGTTTCTAGCGCATATGTAGTTGCAGGAAATCCCACACTACACCCCTTACTCAGTTTTGCTTGACTAATCCATTAAAAGATGTGTGATCAAGAATATTTATTAATTGATTCCATGAAATGTTTACACAAGACAATAGAATTACACTTAGAAATTAAAGCGCTCTTTAAACTTTCTCTCTCCTAATGACTCCGCTTCACAATTCAAAAAGATCTCCCCCTTCAACGAGACTCATTTAGCCCTTTATATAGGGTAATACATAGTGGATGATGACTAAGCTATCCTTTATTTTTGAATGTCTCGCTGAAGTGCGCAAGTGCACGAATATTCATTCTCGCGACACTTCTTAACCTCGACTTGTTTCATGTCTTCCAATTGTTTTGTTTGTCGAAAAATTCATCGCGTCGGCAATTTTAGCTCTCCAAAAAGCTTTCATCTCTTGCAAGCTTCGATTTATTAATCCCGCGAACCTTGTCCGTCCTCGATATTATGATCCTACAAACACCTTTCTTGGCTTCCCTCCCCAAATCAACCCTTCTCTTCCACTTTGTGACCGAAGCAAGTCCGGAACGGCCATTTCTTGGTTTAGGCCGGACTTGTACAGTTGATCTCTCGAATCTATAAAGTGCTCACGTGCAAAGCACATTTGTTTAGGGTTTGAACCAAGTTTCTCACTCACCTACCGAACTTACCAAAATCGGCGAAACGATTTTCACCCATAAACAATTGGCGACCACAATGAGGATTGATCTATCGGCTACAATGTCGATCATCAATCTCATTCTTCGACCCAGATGTCAAGATGGTAGGGGAAGGCTACTCAATCCGACGCAACTACCAGACGACCCGGTTACCAGTTGTAAAAACTACATGAGGAAACTGGGGACTCGCCGAAGATGCTACCGGCGATTGGGGACTTGCTGACAATGCTATCAGCAAAGCCGCCTTTTACATGGAGAGGGCGTGCTCACAAAACCTATGAAGTGAGTAAATTTAGATCACGCAAGATATACGAATGGTTTTTAGGCTCTTAGTAAAACCGTCATACTACCGAGTATTGTACCTATTGCTAGCACACACTTTCATAAAAGCAATATTCCTTTCCCAAAGCATAATCAGAGTCATATTATCAAAACCATTCATCCCAGAAATAATCCAATACCCTAAAAAGCTACCAAATTACCTATCAAAGGTCAAGCTTTAAACCGGACATCCAATATGTCTTTCAAAAAAAAAAAAAAAAAAAAAAAAGGGGGAACCTAAATGAAAAACGTTCAAGGAAAATTATCCAACAGAAGTCTGCTCTTCTTGGAGAAAGTCAACTTTCTATCTTCAAGAGCCGCTCTCTTCATAGTCAACATCTTGGAAAGCTCTTCGAGTTCCACCTCCTGTCGTGCAATCTCCTCGGCGGAAAGGCTTTCGATTGCCGCATCTTTCGACTTTTTGGATCTCAGCAAGGCCTTCGACAAACCACGAAGTGTTGAACTCCTTTTCTACGCACACGTCGCGATGGTGCTCCCGGTCGGCAATAACGTCCTCGAAACGGTGTGACCAAATCACCTCACGCATATCCTCGATGGAAGATAAATCCTCTTCCACACGCTTAACCAGTGCAAATCGACTAGTGACTTTCTTGGTTGTGGCCATATGTCCGTATTTCTCCCGGATTCTGGTGTACAACGCCTCGTGCTTAGCCGGCACGCTGAAGCCGCCAACCAGCACATGACCCGGATAAGGAACCAAGTACGGAGGATCAAAAATGGCGCCTGCACCTGGCCTCACGACTCGCAGAGGGTCTTCCTCCATGTCTACGGCAACAACCATCAGAGAATCATCCGCCGTTTGAGCCACATCTGTGCCCGACAATTGGCTAACGCCCATCTCCAAGTCACCAGCGGTGGTCACCAAAGGCAAGTTTTCGTGTGCCTCTACCCCAGAATCATCCTCCGAATCGGATTCCTCCTGCGAACTCGAGTTAGACATTTTTCAAAAAGAAGAAACATAAGAAGAGAGAAAAGAAGCGCGAAACTCACCGAACCACTTCCCGAAAAAGAACCGGTGCTGCCAGAGGAATCACTCTCACTTGTCGAACTTTCTTCTTTCTCTGACTCATCATCGCTATGAGAAGGCTCAGTGTTTCTGGAATTCTTTGAAGAAATCGCCGTCTCCGGCAACGTGCAAGGACAAATAAAGCATTAACACTACCGAAGCCCGGAGGAAACAAGACACATGTTTTCAGCAGAAATTCACGTGTTTTGAGACAAACCAAAGAAGAGGCGACACATACCTGGTTATTGGAAGAACTAAAAGACACGAGAGCTGAGGAAGGGTCTTTTGAAACCGTCCGAACCCGCCAAAGACGATTCTTCGTTCTCCGTTCCTTGGCCTTGGGACTTTCCGAGTTGCTAGGCAACTTTCGCTTGAGATCTCTCAACATTGGATACTTCTTCAAAACTGGCGGGAAGGTTTACAACGAACGTTCTCCACCACGTTATTCACAAAGCACGGATCATAATAAACTCGTCACACCGTAACTCATTATAGCCAAAGGTCGTCGAAGTTACTCTTCCCATTTGTAAGAAGGGAAGGCGGATACCCGGGCTCGAGGGCACTGGCATTGAGGGCGGCACGCAATGAATCCTTAGGAAGCACCTACTGGTAAGCAAGAGGTACCCCTTGATCGAAACCCATGTGACGAGCAAGACGGTCAATATTGTAAGCGACTATCCGGAAAGACCCCATGAAGAAAGATGGCATATAACCTGGCAAGCAACTTTGAATGAACAAGTTTTCACCAACGCTCAAATCGCCATCAAGACAAAGACATGAGTGGAGCGAGAAGCAAAGGTGTCAATTTGAGTCACCGACCTATGGACCAGGCTCCCATGGGCGAAAATTGATTTCATACGACTTATCAAGAAGACTTACCAAGCTCACGCCAACCTTTGGACGCCCGTTCACCCATCGAAGAATTCGGGAACCCCCCAACTCGCGGGAATCGAAGGCATCGGTTTGGAGCATACTTCTCAAAGTGCTCCCATAGCCAGACTTGCGAAAAGCAACGTGCACATATGAATTCACTTTCATGAAACCATTCGAAACTCGCGTGTTCGCAACTAGGTGATCCGGATGCACATACGGGAACCGAGGAATAGCTTGCCAATGGGAAGAACTTCACCTTTTGCTAACTTCACAAAGAACCGCTAGCAACTCTGGTCTTATTTCCTTCTTGCCGTAACTGTCATCAAAAATGTCTCTAGACAACCGTAGAGCCAAAAATGCTGCAACATGAAGATCATCAAGCTTTGCTCGGTTCCAAATCGTCCTAAACCACCGAGACATCCACCAGCTATAAAAGCACCTTTCATCCTCTTCCCACAGAATCCTTCGACTTCGCAGTGGAGTCTTTTCGAGCGTAATCTCCCAACTTAGCGGCAAGGTCATCCCGCATCTTCACCTCACTTTCAGATAATTGGATTTTAAGATTCCCAGTTACCGGAAGGTTCAGCAAGAGAGCTACACTCTCCAAGGAGAAAGTTATCTCACCCCATCTACATATGATTGTATGGGTGTCCGAACACCATATGGAGATAAAAGCAACCAAGCCCGGGATATCCTTCCTAATCTGGAGGTTTACTGAAGCTCTGACAGCATCAATAATCAGCGCTCGAGTCAGGTTGGTGCTTATGCGCTCCTTACTCACCATGAACTCAACCCATCTACCAAAAGAACGCAATGGGCTTTGACACATCCTGAAATCAATATTGGAAGAGGAGTATACCCCTTTTTGAAGACAAACCGTATAGTATTCTCCGGGCGAATCGAACGTGTCTTCCTTTCATCTTCACCACCGGTTAACAAAATTGGCACGAAACCCGGTGATTTTTCCGAGCGGCAGACGAGTTTTTTTGGCGAAGAACTCATCATCCGTGTTTGGTTTGGAATTATGGACATCCTTTGAGGAAGCGAAATTTTGTCCGGGTAACATCTTTTAATAGCAACTTAGTAACAAGATACCTGCACACAAAAAAAAAAAAAAAAAAAAATTATCTCCCTGACACATAACCGCGCCCAACAAAAGAAAAACCCGAAATAATAAAAAAAAAAGAGGAGGGCGTATTCTCTACGGTTTCAAAACTATATACGCAGTATTTTCTTCGGGTTCAAGACTATATACGCAGAATTTTCTTCGGGTTCAAGACTATATACGCAGAATTTTCTTTGGGTTCAAGACTATATACGCAGAATTTTCTTCGGGTTCAAGACTATATACGCAGAATTTTCTTCGGGTTCAAGACTATATACGCAGAATTTTCTTCGGGTTCAAGACTATATACGCAGAATTTTCTTCGGGTTCAAGACTATATATGCGGTATTTTATATGGGTTCAAGTGTTCCTACAGTATCCTTCTTCGGGTTCAAAATTATATAGAGCATTCTTCTACGAGTTCAAAACTGCACGCACAGTATTTCTTTCAGGGCCAAAAAATCATATATACAATATTTCCTGCGGGTTCGAAGTCGTATGGAGCATATATACAGTATTCTTCTTCGGGATTCATGTACAGTATTTTCTACGGGTTCAAGACCGCACACACAATATTTTCTTCAGGGTTCAAAATTATATACGCGGTATTTTATACGGGCTCAAGTGCGTCTCGCAGAACCTTCTTCGGGTTCAAAATAATATATGGAGCACTTTCCTACGGGTTCGAATAATATATACAAAGATTTCCCTTGGTTGCATACATAATTTTCTACAAGAGACACGCCAGGAAATTATATGCGCAAAGAAAACGCCTAGGGTTTACACCTACATAAAAAAGAAATACTGGAAGACATACCTGGAAGCTGGTTCTTCTTTATGACTCTGTCGCTGGTAGGAAAGGATGAAAAGATGAAAGTGCAAGATGGGAGAAAGGGACTTTATATACATAGGCGTGAGGATTCTAAAATAGGGAAGGATTTCCTTTTCCAAAATCGTGCGTAAGAAACGGCCCCACCAATTGCGCCAACTTCCCAATGGCCTCCCAAGTCACGCCTGCAAGCACGCACAGCTTCCACACCTTGCGCCGGTCCCACCAGCTAGCACACTCAGTTTCCCAATTCACGCAACTTCCCAACGTCGCCCAAGTTCCACCGGCCCCACCAATTGCGCCGACTTCTCAATGGCCGCCCAAGTCACGCCTGCAAGCACGCACAGCTTCCACACCTTGTGCCAGTCCCACCAGCTAGCAAGCTCAGTTTCCCAAATCACGCAACTTCCCAACGTCGCCCAAGTTACACCGGCCCACCGCCTGTGCCAGGCTACCAGTGCAAAACTACCGAGGCAAGGATTCCAAATCCTATTTATAAAAGGTCGACAAGCCCTCTCAATTCTCTTCACGGTTTGGTTGTTGATAGTTTGTCACCATCTTATGCTTACCTCGCAACAAAGCCCCTGTTCCGAGCTAAGCAGGGGACTTAATGTTGATGGTGGTTTTCAAACAAGGGGTAAAATCGTAAGACCCCATGACCTAGTGTTACCCGCAACACATTAACTAAGAGCATTTAACTCAGGTGTAAATAATTAATAGGGGTATTTTTTCAAAATACCAGATTAGGGTTTTCGACCGCGTAACCCTAATTCCAAAACCAAGCCGCACACGCGCACCATGGCAACAATGCCAAACCAAGCCGCACACTCGCACCATGGCAACAATGCCAAACCAGGCCGCACACTCGCGCACCATGGCAACAATGCCAAACCAAGCCGCACATCACACGCACCATGGCAACAATGCCAAACCAAGCCGCACACCGCGCACCATGGCAACAATGCCAAACCAAGCCGCACACTCGCGCACCATGGCAACCATGCCAAACCAAGCCGCACACGCGCACCATGGCAACAATGCCAAACCAAGCCGCACACCGCGCACCATGGCAACCATGCCAAACCAAGCCGCACACTCGCACCATGGCAACAATGCCAAACCAAGCCGCACATCGCGCACCATGGCAACAATGCCAAACCAAGCCGCACACTGCGCACCATGGCAACAATGCCAAACCTAGCCGCACATCACGCGCCATGGCAACAATGCCAAACCAAGCCGGACCACTGCGCGCGCCACCGCAATAACGCCAAAACCAAGCCGCACATCTGCGCGCCATGGCAGCGACGCCAAAACCAAACTACCTATCGCACTCATTGGCAACCATGCCAAACTAAGCCGCTATGCCATTGGCGCATGCCAAATATAGCGCCCTAGGCTTGCAAAAACGTGCAACTAGGTCAACATGGCCGTACGTGCCATTGGCACATGCCAACGCGTACCACAAGCCATATTTCCAAGCCGCTATGCCATTGGCGCATGCCAAATATAGCGCCCTAGGCTTGCAAAACGTGCAACTAGGTCAACATGGCCGTACGTGCCATTGGCACATGCCAACGCGTACCACAAGCCATATTCCCAAGCCGCTATGCCAATGGCGCATGCCAGATATAGCGCCCTAGGCTTACGGACCATACAACCTATGCCAAGTCGGTCCAAGCATGCCATTGGCACATGCCAACATGCTCGCTGGTAGCTTTTCTTACCAAGGCCACGGCCCTAACGGCCACGCATGCCATTGGCACATGCCAACATGCTCGCCGGTAGCTTTTCTTACCAAGGCCACGGCCCTAACGGCCACGCATGCCATTGGCACATGCCAACATGCTCGCTGGTAGCTTTTCTTACCAAGACCACGGCCCTAACGACCACGCATGCCATTGGCACATGCCAACATGCTCGCTGGTAGCTTTTCTTACCAAGGCCACGGCCCTAAAGGCCACGCATGCCATTGGCACATGCCAACATGCTCGCTGGTAGCTTTTCTTACCAAGGCTACGGCCCTAACGGCCACGCATGCCATTGGCACATGCCAAACACACACGCTGGTAGCCTAACTTGCAAACCGTGCAACCTACCACCAAGGAATTCCGCACATGCCATTGGCACATGCCAAACACACACGCTGGTAGCCTAACTTGCAAACGTGCAACCTACCACCAAGGCATTCCGCACATGCCATTGGCACATGCCAAACACACACGCTGGTAGCCTAACTTGCAAACCTTACAACCTACCACCAAGGCATTCCGCATGCATTGCCAAAACACACACGCCGGTAGCCTAACTTGCAAAACCGTGCAACCTACCACCAAGGCATTCCGCACATGCCATTGGCACATGCCACACACGCCACTAGCAGCCTGCATTGCCACTTACACTCAACGTACAACCTACCACCAAGGCATTCCGCACATGCCATTGGCACATGCCACGCACGCCACTAGCAGCTCGGCATTGCCACTTGCGCTCGAAGTACAACCCGCAACAAGGGCATTCCGCACATGCCAATGGCACATGCCACACGCGCCACTAGCAGCGCCACTTGCACTCAAGGTGCAACCAACGAGATATCAACACAAACGGGGGATGCTTTCCGGGGTTTTGGTTTGGCGGTCACGACTTGCGGCGTACACTACGCTCACATTAAGAAAGCGTGAAAAGGAATAAAGCGGTCAAATAAATGAGGAAATAATGGTGAAAACGTTTTCACCCATTAACACCATGCGGTTACCACCTCCTCCCATTATTTCACCCTTTACTCTCTTCCTTCATGAGACCAAGGTACGTTTCAATCTCGACTTGTATAAATAGGTCTTACCTATTTCCACCAGACAACAAGTCTCGGTCAGGAGAAAAATACTTCACTCTCAGAAAAGGAAACTTTGCAAGCTCTCCAAAAAGCTTTCATCTCTTGCAAGCTTCCTAAGATTTCACTTTCTGATACAAGTCGAGACACTACTCTTCCATAACTATTCTCGGTCTCAACACCTTTCTTGGCTTCCTCCCAAATCAACCCTTTTCTTCCACTTTGTGACCGAAGCAAGTCTGGAACGGCCATTTCTTGGTTTAGGCCGGACTTGTACAGATTGATCTCTCGAATCTATAAAGTTCTCACGTGCAGCACATTTGTTTAGGGTTTGAACCAGTTTCTCACTCACCTACCGAACTTACCAAAATCGGCAGAAACGATTTTCACCCATAAACAACAACGATGTTTCATGAGCAATTATTATTTTGAGATGCTTTCTTAAAAGAGATGCTTTACATGCATCGATTACAAGCGATATTCAATAAATATCGATTTCATGAATAAATTATTTATTCAACCTAAGAGCATTACATGCTATTTCTTGCGGAAAGTCTCACAACTTGACTTGTCACATATAACTGCCCGCCGCCTAGCTTGCGCGTGATTGGTCAGAATAATAAGGTCTTGCAAGCAAGACCCACTCAGTAGCGTGCTGCATATTTTTCTACAAATACTCGAGACATCAAACATGTCACAAACTGGGGGATGTTCATCAGGGTATTGGTTTGGCGATTTACAGCGTGCGGCGTGCAACACGCCCATTATGAGAAAGTTTCTGGAAATGCGATCACTTAGTGGCAGCATAGAAGTAGTGGGTGTAACCGACTGTTCTTCCCCTCATAGTAGGGACGTGGTTTTCAACTTTTTACATGATCCCCACTTCTCCACCACTCAACTACTTCCACTTCCTATGAGATCAGGGTGCGTTCAACTATGACTTGTATAAATAGGTTTTCAACCTATTTTTCAACGAACAATATTGGTTATCAACACAAGTATCCAAAAAACACCAAGAACTTATGACTTACATTCCACAAGCGAGTTCCACATTCTGATACAAGTCATAAAACAACCACACCTTCAGACTTTACCATTCTGATCTCAACACCTTCTTCGCTTCCCTCCCTAAGATCAACCCTTCTCCTTCATTTTGTGACCGAAGCAAGACTGGAACGGCCATTTCTTGGTTTAGGCCAGAATTGTACAGATTGACCTCTCGAATCTAAAGTACTCATGTGCAGTACATTTTTTTAGGGTTTAGATTCGTTTCTCGAGCAGCACACCCAAATTTACCATTTCCAGCATAATCGCTTTACCCCAAAATATATTGATACTTGGAAATTGATTTTTGGAATCACCCAAGTACTCTCACGCAAATCAAGTTCATGGACTTGCCTCTCGTAAACTTTATGATTATGAGACAAAGAGATATAACTCTGAACATTCTTCCTTGATTGAAATTCATTAAGTTAAACTCTCGAAATTATATTTAAGTTTGTCCATACAGGTTGCCTAAGAAAAGGTTGGTGGTGTATTTCGGTACCCCCGCGTTTTCAATTGGTATCAGAGCAAGAAAACGCGTTAAGACCTCATAAATCTTTGTTTGATACATTTGAAGAAACATGTATCTTCGCACAAAGATTATGTCCACTAAAAAATTTGATTACACCAAGTGTTTGGGACTTACCTCAAGGGATAACTCTTTAGTTGATGCTTCCGAATCCATAGGAAAAAAACTCATGTTGTCAGTTTTTGATAATATGCTTCCCAAAATTACTTATGGTCCAATATCAGAATCTGAGTTGGAACTTACCAGAAGTTTTAAAAAATCTACTGAGATCATTTATTTTCATGCCTATAAATTAGAGATCTTGAGAAAAATTGTGCTCGATTATTTTGATGAGCTTAATAAGTCCCTTGATATGGAACGTGAACTCTCTGATTTGTTAAAACCTTATCTGACAATATCCAAAAACTTGTTCAAGAAACTACTATGCAGAATGAAAAGATTAGTATGCTTGAAGATACTGTTAGAGAAAGTACAATAAGAGAAGAACGGTTACTCAAGACTCACTCATCAGAATTGGAATGGCTTCATGTTGAAAAAGAGAAAATGGTTACAGATCTCTTACTAGCTCAAGAACAGTGTATCTCCTTGAAAGAAGAAAACTTTGTGTTAAAAAGTAAAAATCCCTCATTGCCTGAAGTTACTGCCCCTGTGGCATTTCCTAGTATTGAGAAAGTTACTTCCAAGAAGATGTCCGGTAAGAAACGTTTATGTAATCTGCCAGCGTCTAAAGAAGCTATTAGTAGAGACAACGTACCAACCAAGGTTTCTATTCCACGAATCTGTTCACACTGCGGAAATAGGAATCATATTACTCTGAATTGCTATTATAGAAAGAAGCAGATTTCTGATCTTCAAAAACTGCTTAACTTTGCAATTAAAGAAAAAAAAATCTGTCTGGAATGGATTTTAATTCTGCAGAAAGCCAGAAAACTCATGGGAGAAATAATCTGGGTGATTCCTCAAGAAAATTCCATAAGTACAATAACTTTCATAATGCATTGTCTAACAACACTACGAATATCAGCCTTTCTACTGATAGTGAAAGTAATTATGTGAGATCCAAGTTCAGAAATATTGACTCTCTGAAACGAATCTCAAGAGGTCCTTGTCTTGCTCCTAGAGTAAATCCTTCTTCAGAAAAACGTTCAAGTAAAGAGGAATTTTCGAACTTCCTTGTAACAAGGGAAATTAGATCAAAACCTCATTAAAAATGTATAAAAGAAAGAAGAGAAAAAATAGACAAAGTCACAAGAAAATCGATCTCAATGTATCTCCATTTGATACTAGTGGTGAGACCCTGTCTCACTCTATTGCTTAACCTCGATGGATGTGTCCTTGAAACTAACTTGAGAGTTACAAGGATTATACACTTATCAGAGGTTATTTCTGATATCGATATTGCTCAAGTTTGATTCTTGATTGACTATTTTTAGTTGCTTCTCTTCGGAAAAGGATTAAGTATTACAATAGGCAAATATTGTCCATTTTTGTTTTAATAATTCCTTCCACAACAGTTCCTTCTAGTGCTCTAATATGTTGTGTCTCGTGAAACACCGATTTTATTGAGCCGAGAATCATGTTGTTATGCGAAGAGTAAACTTATCTTTGTTTAGTTGTCAACCCGGTAACCTCCTCTTGTTCTCGATTGTTAAGGTTTCTCAAACCGGTTCACGTAACCTAATTTAGAGGAGATAAATCTTAGGGTTTCCTTATAAAAGGAGGTAGAGGATTCCTATTGTTCTTAAACCCTTGGTTAAAAGAATAAATAGTTGATTCTTAGTCTTTCATCTCTCGCGAAAGAATGGAAAACTCAAAGAGACCTCATGAAACCATCGTACTTGATGAAGATGATACAAAGGAAGAAAGCTCTTTTTATGAAACAATACTGAAAAGAATTGATTTAAGAAAAGAACATAACTCTGGATTGTTGATTCCCTTAAGGATCTCACTCACGCTCGAACGACTCTAGGGTTGAAATTGCTAACCTTCGATTTGCAATTAAATCAACTCATCGATGGGCAGAACAAGATGATCGAGAAGCAAAAGGTTATGATCAGAAACCAAAAAAAGCTAATATCAGAATGTACAAAAGTTAGACAACATGTTCGTATCGTAAATCGGAAGGTTGGCGTCGAGTCATGAACATAACATATCAACCATTTAACGGGTTAAATATGTTGGTGACTCTTTCTTCGATAGAGTTGAAGAAAGGTATGAAGAAATAGATGAAGTCTAAAATTATGAAGTTCATGTTATTTTCTTTTATCTCTTTTTGGTTTATTTTCGAGGAAACTTCTTGTGAGAATTTATTCTTTCTTTTGAAAAGGAGAACTAGGGTTTGGTGTAGCATAAATTGTGATTACACAAGCTATTTCTAACGATTTTCATCTTGCATGTTTTTAGATTTATTTATTTAAATTCTGGAAGATGAACTTGCAGTATGTAATCATTATTGGTTTAATTATTGCAAAAGTCTTATGAAGTATATGTGCCTTTACGTTTACGTGAATCGAGCAGATATTTTACATATGCTTAGAAGTTAAATATATTATGTTTATTTATAAACTGAAAATAGAAAAAACTCTTTGAAAAAAAAATTCGCAGTATCGATCTACTTGTAATCACACTTTTGTGTTATACTGCATGACACACTCCGCAAGATTTTCTTATGTTCAGTCATACCGATTAAAATATCTCTTTGTTCTTAACTGGCATTAAGATTAGTTTAAGTCGATATTCAGGATACAAATCCATGTGATTTGTTAATGTCCAACAAAATCCTTCTTTTTCATAAATAAAGGTCACTCATGTTGTTCTCTTGGGAATAATATCAAATGGGGGAGAGTTCTTAAATGAATTGGTGCGTAATTGTTATATCTTTGTGGGGTGTGTGGCTGTGGAATTTACAGGGGATGCTTGTATCTTAAATCTCCTATATGAGCGCTAAGTATTTTCTTACCATGTGATATCATCTAAATAAAGTTGATATGAGGAGTTACATATTAACTATGTTATTAGGTATTATCTCTAACTCTCTTTAAATCCTGACATATCTTTTGATTGAATTCATTATGATCCCATGATTTTCGTACCTTTTCCAATTTTTATTGACAAAAAGGGGGAGAATTAATTAGTAGTTTCACACTACATACATATATGGTTTACGGATCATTATGTAAGGGGGTGTGAATCAATAATCTATAGGTTTCACCTATAATGCAAAATATGTAAAGTATTGATTAAGGGGGAGAAACATATCACCGTAGTATTACTTCAAAGTTGCGATAAATTGAACTCGGATAAGATAATAATACCATGTTTTTGTATAACAACGATTGAGAATATTTGTGTTCAAAGTTGTCATCGCTATGGATACAGATCTTCAACAACAACGATTTTGAGTTGAACATGTTCAAAATCATTGCAACTTGAAGTAACGAAGAGTTCAAGGAGTTGAAGAAACCAAGGAAATCAAGGCATGATGGATTCAAGGAGTTTTTAAAACTTTAATTTTTTATCCATATGTGTTGATAGTTTTGTCACTAAAATTGACAAAGGGGGAGATTGTTAGAGCATTTCTCGGTCGAACTCACAAGTGTTGCTATCTCAAGCTTGTTGTCAAAACTATATCTTGATTTTTAGTCTACAATTAGTTAAGTCTCGGATTAGGATATAATATGTATTTGAGAAACGGACATCACGGTATTCATCATTGCGTTCTACCATTTGAAGGCGAAGATCAATCGAAGCTTTTGGAGACTTCTTCAACAAAAGGTAAGTGAAGACTGAACCACCTATTTCTAGAGTTGTATTCACCTTTCTATCTATGAGACGTTGTCGCATAACTAATTAGACTATCATAAGCATACCAAGAATTTCGAGTCAAGTTTATCTTGTAATTAGCTCTAGAAATATATAACTAAGTTTAATGAACATTTTTTCATACTTGGTGAATTTCGGTTAAGAAAAATATATTGTTCGCAATCAAATCATGATTATGAACCATCATTCGAAAATAGCCTGGAACAGTGATATGTGTTATTGATGTTATTTGAGAATATTTCGAATTTTAGAGGGAAATATAAAACTACTGTAAATTCAGATATAAGACAGTGTACATACCAGTCTTACAAACTAGGAAAACTGTTAAGGTCTGAAGCCGCAATACATGTACTCAGTACACGTAACAGAGTAGTTGTATGTCGACAATAGACTTTTGGTACACATACTCGTATGCACACCTTAAAAATTTTGTGAACTCGTGAACCCGGATTGGTACGCATAGCAGTACGCGTACTAGAAAAGAACTTTTGGTCCTGGAACTGGTTCGGTATCCATACCAGTACACGTGCCAAAAAAATTCCGTGAACTCCAGAACTGGTCTTAAGGTATCCGTACTAGTACACGCACCGAAAAGTTCTCGTGAACTCCGAAACTCGGTCATGTCATAAGGTATACATACCGGTACACGTACTTTGACTTAACTTTTCATAAACAGGTTAATTATTTGTACCTTGTACATCTACTTACCATTGTTAGAGCATTGCTCGGTCGAACTCGCATGCGTTGCTATCTCAAGCATGTTTGTCAATGTTAGTGATCAAAACTATAAGTCTTGATTTCTAGTCTACTATAGCTAAGGTCTCGAATTAGGATAGAAAGTGTAGTTGAGCTCAAGAACTCGATGGCAATCATCATACAAGACGAAGGACTACTCAAGGAACTGGTGGATCTTCATCGACTAAAAGGTATGTGGAGACTTGAACTTATCTATCACTCAAAAGTCTATTTATCTCCTACCTTGAGACAAAAGTCATTTTGCTATATAGACTTTGATTATACACATTTGGTATTTCGAGCCGAGTATATCTCGCCTATCTATTTCTCGAAATATGTGCTGGTAATCTTTCACTTTAGCCAAATTCATCTTTACCTAGTGACGAAAGTCATGTTATGTTTTAGTCACTTTGAAAATTGCTCTGACGAAAAATAGTTTGTGAATAACAACTATATAATAACGTCCTCTGAGAATGTTTCAATGATTGAAATGAGAGTTTAGATTATATAACCATTGGTGGAAATAAGCATTGTTGTGGAAACACATATATGTATAAGTCATATTCCTTGAACCGAAGTTTGCGAACTTTGTTGATCAAGAGCCGTGAACTCGATCCGCGAACCCCGGTCATGAATCGGGCGGAAGTTCTCGTCCCGAGAAAATCTGCTGGAGTTTGTGAACTCCTTCTGGGAACTTAAGTCTGCGAACCCAGTCCGCGAACTTGAGTTGGTTATATCTAAAAACGTTTGTTCTTGAACTCATGTTTAAATAAACTAAGGAATGCTTTTGAAAACCGTGGCTATAAAGTTCATGAACCGATTCGAGTGAATTCATATGCACATAAATTATTTCTCCGAGATAATTAGCATTTGAATAATCTCTATAAACACCATAGACATATTTGATCACATAAGTTTTAAATGAAAATGCTCAAGCTTATAGTTCAATTGGCTAGTTTCGACTAACCATTCACTAGTGTGGTCTTTGGACACGGTTCGGTTACGGTTTCATCCTAACAAGAGTGTATATCTTGTTATGTAAATCATATTCAAATATTCATCTTATGGTGGATATTGTTTGCTTGGTTCCAAAGCTATCTTAGCTTAAACCTGAAGCAACCTATGCTTTGAATGTCTATAAAAGGGGAACCTCAAGCAACTGGGATCTTTGAATCCCGACACTACTTTTGGTGTGTCCTAGTTGTAACTAGAGTCGTCCTCTGCATAAACCCTTTTAGGCACTACACCAAATTCTGAAATTAGTAACAAAAATTCAGAACGCCTTGGCATTCACGAAATTCTCGTACAAATGGACGTTACGAGAACATTTGTAACAGAGTGAAGCCGTTACGAAGTTTTCAATATTTCGTAACACGTTCTAGCCGTTACGAATTTTTTTATAGGCGTGCCAGCCACACGCTTGGTCACACCTGCATCGTAACACCCAAAATTTGTGCGTGTGCCATTCACACGCGTACTATTTTGTTTCCACCCAAAATGAGTAACACTAGTGGATGTTTCCTCCCATGCGTGTGCCATTCACATGCGTGATTTTGGTATACCCTAATGAAAACCAGATCGAACTTTTGATTTTTCATTTTTCATTTTCTCTCTTCTGCAGCTCTGCTCTCAGCCTCTCTTCTCTTCCTCTCACCATGAGATCGAGTTTAAACCATCACAAAAATCTCGATCATCAACAAAATCTCAATCATCACAAAAATATCTTCCTCTCCCGATGAATCTATCTCGTAAAACTCGATTTCGCAAAACCTAATCTCATAAGTTTTTCGATTTTTAGGATTGAATCTGTTTTTCAATAACTTAATCTCATATAAGCAAACCCATTTTACAGAAATCAAATCTATCTTTGAATTTTGCAAACCCTAAAAGATTTTGAGACTCTATGAAGATTCAAGTATAAACCCTAGAAGAATCAGGTAAACTTTAAACTTTATTACTTGTTTTTGCTTTTTATTTTGAGGTGAATCTGTGTGTCTTAGATGTTCAGTTGAATTTGTACCTTTAATTTAAGGGAATCAAGAGAGAAGCTTCAAGGTAGTGCTGAAGAATTGGGTATACTGGCATATGAAGAATCTGGTCAAAAAGTGAACCTGGTCTACCTTTAGACGAAATGGTAAATCCAACTTTAAATCAGATGTGTGTTAATATTCTTTTCCTCTGATTCTTGCTTTGTTTGTTGTTAAATTAGGGATTGTTATTGGCACTGAGTTTTTTATGATTCAGGTAATTATGCTTATTGTGTATATTGATTTGCAGAGATGGGTTTTATTTGATTCATGGAAGTTGAGAGTATTCAAAAAAATACAAGGCATTGGCAGAGGCTAGAGCGAATAGAGAGGCTAGGTCTGAACTTGAGAGTCATTTGAGAGAATCAGAGGAGATTCAAAGTACATTGATTCAAACTTGAGGTAAACTCTAAGCAGAACGGAACAACAGGTAATACTTGTTGGAAACATCTGTTATCCTAAAATTATCCTAAGCACTATCATTTTGTTTATGTTATTGTTGTGGATTGTGCTTTATGGTTATTGAAAATAATTTATCAACACTTTGGCAAAGCACTGTGGGCATCTAGAAGAGATTGGATTTATAGATTGTATGAGTATCGAAGAGGTGGCACTTGGAAATGGAATGTCTGTTCAATATTATCCCGAGCTTGCATTGAACTTGTTGATCTAATTAAACTACTTTGAGCAATCATTTCATCATCAAATAGCTCGAATCTCAATTCTGAATCCATTTCTTCGTTTCTCATTTCACAAATATTATGCAAAACACAACACGCTCCGAGAACAGCATGCAAATCTTGTAGCTTGACCTCGGTTCTTTTGCGTAAACAAGTCCATCTCCCATTTAATCTGGGCAACGCTACCTTGAAATTAGTTCTCAACCAAGTTGAAAGTCAAGATAGTAGCTTGCATACCAAACGTTCGATAAAAGTACTTACTGAAAAGAAATTGATAGTTTGCTTTAATTTTGATATATGGCTTCAATGTTTTGCCGTTAGATATGCCAATTCCAATTATTCAATTCTTGATAGTAATGCATGCCATTTATGTTTCAGATGTGGATGTCATTATTTGCTTCGTATGTGGGAAATAGTACTGAAATCTATTTGTATTTTTGGTACATGTAAAACTGGTATTCAGTTGGTTAATTTGGTATATCAAGTTTAGGGTCCATACATGGGAATGCTTCCACTACTTGAAGGTTCACATGAGGAATCCCAAGGTGAAGAAGACGTGACAACAAATGGAGGAAGGGGTAGATGAAGCCAAATGAGCTAAGGTATGTCTATTTCTTTGTCCCACCAAAGACTTGTCTTCAACAATTTCTACCATTTTGAAGACAAGTCTAGAGATCCAGTCAACTTTTCAGCCACAAATTGTTCGACAACTTGCAATTAAGTGAGTCAACCAAAAAAAAAATCACTTCAATAGATCAATTCCTCTGATTTTGCTTTGCATATTTAGAATTTACTCCCTAACCTGATTTGTTTAAATATTTCGAAAACTGATGTTACTTCCACTATTGTCGTAGGATTGATGTCCACAAGACAAAGTTTGAAGTGGTTTGTGCTCTGAAATGTCCGATTCTTGAGGAAGAAAGCAACCATACAGCTTACAGTGTTAAGGGGAAGTTGTTGCTGGCCTTTTTAATGATATTTGCGAGGGAGTTGCTTCTGTATTCGCCGATACTACCCTAAAAGATATGGATTTATTATCGGACTGGAATTAAGCAAAGTTCTTACTAGATATTCAATCATTTTGCTCTTTAGTTTTTGTAAAGCTCTCTAGAGTCATTGTTGCATGATTATATTGTCGCGGTGGTTAAAAACCGACTTTATCTTTGTGTTAGTTTTTTTGAAGACACTATGTTCTCGTATCCATTTTCCCCACGTTTATGTTGAGTTAGTCAGTGATCCAAGAGTTACCACTGTTTGTCACCTTTTATTGAGTGTTGCTATTGTGCTTGCTCTTTCTTCCTTGTTTCTTCCTTGTTTATCCCAAGCGCAAAGATTTTTGTGCCGAATAAGAATCATAAAAATTATAAGTTAATTAACAATGAGCGTTTATCGTTCGGTTCTTTTATTGACGAGTCTAGCATTTATCGTTCTAGTTCCTTTATTGACGATTCTAACATGTGTGCTTTCACATTTTGCATCTCTTTACAAGGTCGGTGAGGGAACAATCAAAGTTGAAATTGATCACTTAAAATTCTTGTTTCCTCTCCAGTCTTGGTTACTTTTTCTTTCTTCACCTGCATTTTGAACCATTGAATCTGATGTTAGTCTTACCTTTTCATTTCCCCAGCATCAGAAGGAGTTGGAACTAACTCAACTAAAGGAACGCATCGAGAAAGTAAAGGTAAGCTTGTTTTACAGGTTCTGGACACATCACCAGCAGATGCACCTGCTTTATCTCAAAACACTTGTTCATTAGATTTTTCTTCCATATAGAAAGAGTATTAATTTTTTGAATGGTGTCAAGGAAAGGATCATTCTTTTCCGAGAATCTAGTACCACTTGAACACTTAAACCTTTATGAGTCAGAAATGGATAGAGTGTGTAGTGATACACCGCGCCAACCATCTAAGTGGTACTAAATCCCAATGTGATCCAATTGGCTTTTGTGCCATCGTACATGAGTTGTTTCTTCATAGGAATGGTAGTGGATACGTAACTCGAATGATTAAATCTCTAGCTTGGACACGTGCACAAGCCGTACTTTGTCAGCTGTAGTTTACAATTTTGCATCCAGTTAGAGCTAAGGTTGTGTTTATGCTATATTATGCAGATTGCATTGTCAGATTTACAAGCTAAAGTAGAAATGGAAATCAGCAAATGTCAAGAGATCATTATTGCAAAACATGAAGAGTTACAAGCTGCAGAAGAGAGCCTTTCCGTACTAAAAGAGGTGCTTGAGGTGCTGTGGACTAAAAGATACAAAGGATGCTCACAAGTGTATAGAGCTAATGAATGGAAGATGGTAAGCACTATTATGCTTTTGCGTTCAAATTTATTATTATCTCGCATGTTTAATCGCTTTCAACTGGTAATGGATATACGTATATACATCCCTTAAGAAAATAAAAGCATATCATAAAACCTATATTTGTATCTTACTTTGGCTTTGTCTTCCCACTTTGTAGTCTGTATGGCATTAAAAATTGCATAAAAAGTCAGTTAGTTCAGACCCATTTGCATACTTAGAAGCGAAATGAAAGATCTGGTTTGCGATTTCTTTTCCACGATCACGAGTCACCATATTAAGATTAGCTATCCATGACTTGCCGGTGTTTATATACAAACTTGAAAAGTAAGGAATGTGTAGTTTCTGTTATGTCTTTCGTATTGTCCTATATGTAACTGCTATATGCTATCTCTAATCAACTGAATTTGGTTTATGCTGTTGCATTTGCCGAATTTTCTTGTTCAACAATATCTCTGTTAAAACCGTTGTTAACAGTGTTTCGTGTCTACAGATGAAGTACTGGATAGCTGCTTCTTCTTGGAAGAGAGAGCTCCTGCAAGAGCAGTGGCCATGGATTGAGGATATGCAGCTGATGTCGCTTTGGATTCCATTCGCTTCACCAATTCTGCTTCAAATTCAGCAATCTGCGGCATGAGACGGCTGTTATGTGAGTTATGTTTCTGCGCATGTTAGTCTGCGACATGAGAAAACTTAAAAATAGGTTAGGAACTTAAAGCCTGTTATGTGAGTTAAATCTGTTAGTGTTATCTTATATGCTCTTTAAGTTCTAAACAGATTTGTATGAGCTTTAAGCCACTGAAAACTTAGAATTCTCATAAGTTTCTAACCATCCATTATATTCACTTAAAACATAGGGATTTTGTGAAGTTGTTCTTCTTGAAAGAATTAGACTAATTATTGTTGTTGAATGTGTAACTGAATTTGGTTGGATTGAATGAAAGATTGTTGTAGGAAATTATTTTTGAATTCTGGCGTATTTCGACGTGGATCGAATCGCGGTCGGTGTTGACTTGCTCAAAATTGGTCGAGATTGACTAATTTTGACCAGGTCAATGTTGACTAGCAGTAATTTTTTTGTTGTTACAAAAAAATTCGTAACGGCTTAAACCTGTTACGACCACGTAGTTACAAAGTTTTCGTAACGGCTCTCGGCTGTTACCACGTGTCAATTGTAACGGCTCCTCTCGTTACTAACGTAGCTTGCAACTTAAAATTAAATAACGGCTCCATTGCCGTTACGAAAAATTTGTAATACCCACTTTTGCAACAGTCAGAGGCTGTTACAACCCCGATTCGTAACAGCTTCATTCTGTTTCTAATCCCAGAATTTGGTGTAGTGAGGGTTTAGCGACTACAAAGACTTCATAGGGATTCGTGAAGCTAGGTCCAGCTATTGTTTATTTGATAGCTCGAGTATCCTGATCTTGTTCGATTGTTGATCTGCTCACTTGATGAAGATAGATAGAATTATTCAAAGTTGTCTTCGTCTCAGACTTTGTTGATTCCAAAAGTTTAATACTTGTGAGGTGAATAATAATCTAGGCTGCTCTTCAGGAAGCATAAGTATGGATTCTGAGATTAGCTAGACTTTGTCTATTGCTATGGCTGGGGACTTCACGTCATTTGCTAACATCATGTAGTCCTTACTTCTGGGTTCTCCGCTCTCGTAGACTTTCTCATTTCCGTGGAGTCTACATTGATCCAGGATCTCACTACATGATCATCCTATGGTAAAGCTAATGAAATAACCAGGAGTACAACTCAAGATGAAGGATCTCTCACCATCACCCGAGAGGTTCCGTAAGTACCATTTCTTAAAGTTTCGTCCGTAGAGATGTTATCTCTGAAACACCATCTTTGGAAGTATCATCATGGGAGTCGGTCATTCTCGCAAAGTGGCTACTTCAAAGACATCGTTCATACAAAGCGCAGTTTCGACGAACAATGAATCATGGAATAAATGTGCTCACAACAGAGTCTACAAAAATGGTAACCATCCAACTCTTACCTATTTACAATTTCACTTTCTCGTAGTGATTACAATCTCGAGAATTCGTTCACTCCTTCAAACCCGCAAAGACGAACAAAATTCATTATTCAAAATCATGACTTGATTTCATAAAACCGTGAACAACCCACGTAAATTTTTACTATGTGAACATTCACTGGTTTTCAAAATTGGGCAGACGTCCATTCTACAATTGTGAAAACTCACATACAGACATTATTTCACCATGTATGATTGTCTACTTTCAACAGTTGTTCAAAATCAAAACATTGATTTTACTAAATATATATTTAACGTGAAACTCACGTGAATTTGAAAAATATATCTATATATTTTTTGCTCCCTCGCACGAGCATCTGTCTTTGAAGCGAGAGTATATTTTTAAAGATTTCCGAAAGCTCGAAGATAAAAAATTTCATGAAAGCTCATAAACAAAATTTTATTACTAACAGACGCACGTCTGTTCAAAAAAAAAAATTCTGTCGTACGAGCATCCACCTTTGAAATGAGAGTTTATTCCACTTTGTGAAATCTCACGTATTTAAAAAATAAAATTTTATTTTTGTGAAAGCTCATAGACAAAATTTTTATCATTAGACTCAGGTCTATTTTGTTTGTTCCTTAAACTAACGAAAGAACGAGCGTCTATTCCTAAAACAAGGATTTCTTTTCGGGCCCGGCCCTTGAATCCTAAACCGACCAAGGTTCCACCATCGAAATAGTGGTTCTACACCAATTTATGCTCACTGGATGATGCTCTATTATGCCACTGGGGTTTCCGCTCAAACCATGGTTTGCTCATTCAGTCGAAATCCGGTAATGTCTTATCTTATGACTAAGTTCAATTACTTATTTCTGTTTATACATGGAAAATCACCATTCAATGCTGACTGAGGAACATGATTGTTCCTCACTAAGCAGGGGACTTAATATAGATGGTGGATTTTCTACAAAGGGTAAAATTGTAAAACTATACTCCGGATCCGGCAATCGGATGAATATTGAGGCCCATGTCTCTCATTAAAGCATGAAAGCTCATGCCATAAATCTCTGACTGAGAAGGCTGTCTCTCAGAGTATATGTAGATGTGTAGTCTCCTAGCTGAGGCCACGGCACATCTCATGAATACCGAGCAATTTCAGTAATTACTCCGGATCCTAAATCAGATGAGTATTGAGACTCATGTCTCTAAGCGTGAAAGCTCATGCCATAAAACCTCTGATCGAGAAAGTCTCTCAAAGAAGATATAGATATGTAGTCTCCCAGCTGAGACCACGACACATCTCATACTGTATAGAATCGCAAGATTGGACGTCTCCTAGACATCATGTCTGCTAGTATGGAGCAATAACGTCTTCGAGGATGCAACCGTGTTTTCCTCGATCTGTACAAGAGGAATATGACACTCCAAGCAAGTTCATATTTCTCAACCTTCGAATAATTAATGCTCATAGATAGGAAGCCCCGCTAGTATAGAGCCATCGCTTAATTATCTCTAATCGCTTGAATATCCAAAGAATATTCTACGATTCTTCGTTATATTTCGTCACTTCAATTCGTGGTTCTTCTCAGCAGAATTCCACGGGTTAGTGATAAATATTCAACGAAATAGGCATCTGAGCATCGAATAAGCCCTGACTAAAATGGTGCAAGTGTACTTAGCAATAAGGCACAGACCAGCATTTGAATGCGCAAACGAGCATTTCAAAATTTGAATGAACGACGAACCTATGCAAAATAGGAATGAAAAATAATAATAAAAAAAATATTAGCAAAGGCACCAGGGACCAAGGCTCATCAATTGGTTTTTATAGGATATGGTAATGCCGTGACCAGTCCCGCGCCCAATTTTATATTTTGTCATATTTTATTATTTTTCCTTGATCTCGTGAAAATTTTCTCGTTCGAGCAAATCTCCTTCGTTTGAAGGAAATTCTCTAATCTCATGATTTTATCAAAGAAATAATAAAATTAGGGAAAGGTGTCGCGGGACCGAGCACCAGCCGGCCGGCCATGCCCTAGCCGTGGCCGGTCCCACACCTCACGTCCCCATTATTTTATTATTTCTCTCAAATTATGAAAATTCCCTGATTTCATGAATTTTCCCTAAACCATGAAAATTCCCTAATTTTGTGATTTTTCTCTAAAATCATGAAAAATATTATAAAAAACTCGTGGGACCGGGCTCTAGCCGGCCGGCCATGCCCTAGCCGGTCCCACACGCCTTTTATTTTATTATTGTTTGTTGTTTTGTTTTCCTGATTCCATGAAAACTCTCTGATTTCAACAAAATACCTTGGTTTCAACAAATCTCTTTGATTTTATGAAAATTCCCTAAAATCATAAAAAATTACATAAAATTGGGAAAAGTGCCCTAGGACCGTGCCCGTTGGCCGTTCGGCCATGCCTTGGCCATTGCCAGTCCCACACTCCATCATTCCCTATTTTATTATTATTATTTTATCTCCCTCATCTCATGGAAGTTCCTTAATTTCATAAAACTCTCCAGTTTCATGGAATTTCCCTCAAATCAGAGAAAATACATAAAATCACTTAAAACTGGGAAAGTGTGGGACCGTGCTTGTTAGCCGGCCGGCCATGCCCTAGCCGTGGCCGGTCCCACACCTTGAAATTCCCTGTTTCATTTATTATTTTTCATCATCTCATGTATTTTTCCTAGTTTCAGCAAAAACCCTGGATTCTGCATATTTTTTCAGAATGTTGCTCAAATGCGCATCGGAAAATACTGAAACTCTCAGGACTGAGACACGGACACTATGGTGATACGAGCACATCCCCTTGTCCGACCAAGGGTGGCTCTAAGTCCTGCAAACAGCCGGTCCCGCATGTTTTAATGATTTTAACCTAATTTGCTCAATTGCTCATATTAGGTTCAAACTTCTTCCAAACAATTAAGAGTTTGCTTGAACGACCATCCATTGGTCCCACGACCACCAAGAGACGGCCCCATGACCTCTTGGTCGGTCCCTCAGTTCATGACAAGGTTTTTATTATTTGTCGCTCACACGAGCATTATTTCAATAAATGATTAAACCAGCATTTAATCATTCTTTCACCAACTGGTCCTCTGAGAGACTTTGGTATTTTGCTTATTCGAGCATCTGGGCGTACATGGTGGACTCGTCATACCATGTAGCCGGCCCCTGCTTCACTCTGCAGATTGATTTGTAATAAATCATCATTTCGATAAAATTAGGGTTTTGAATCCAGAGCTCTGTAGAAACATGATTCGAGCGATTCAAATACTCTGATAATTTTATGTTGATTTCAGGATCAACGTTTTTATTTATTTTACTTGACCCAGCAGTCAGTATCTTAAATTAATATTTATTTTGGTCCTGCTACCAACAATTCATCAAACGAGCAATATTTGCTCAAACCGGCAATATTCCTCAGACTAGCAATATTTGGTCGAACCAGCAATATTTGCTCAGATTCAAGAATATTGGTTCAACTATCAATATTATTCAACAATTCAGCAACACAGTTTGCTCGTCTTAAGTAATCAACATAATAATACCTCGTCTCAACAAACATATTTGATTCATGAATTTCAGAACATTTGCAAAACATATTCAGTTCAACAATACATGGACTCATCGTCCCACAAAGTCAGCAACTGACTCCACAATCACGAGATATCAATCGTGTCACATGGGGGGATATTAACTAGGGTTTTGGTCTGGCGGTCTACGGCACATGTGTTCACCCACGATGAGAATGTAAGCAAGTCGTGCAATCATTTGGAAGAGTCAGCAAAGTAGTGGGTGGAAAATTAACCAAGTCTCCGCACGATGAGCAACTGGTTTTAACACGATTTCCCACTTTCCCACTCTCTGATTCCAGCAAACTGTCACACTTCATGGGATCATGGTGTTTTCAACTCCGGCATTATAAAATGTCTCTGAATCCTGATTGAAAGGACAAGATTCAAACACTCGAACATTCGCCAAAAATGAGCAATTTCTTATCAAAGTTCATACAGACAATCTTTCGTCTACACGAACTCAGAGAAATCACTCTCAATTGAGCAAAATTCAATCATTCAGAGCATTCTTACGCTAAATTCACAAGACACCTACAATCTCAGATCGCCATTGATCTCACGCATTTTCTCAGCTTCCCTCCTACAAATCAACCCATCCTCTCTTGTGACCGAATTGACTCTGGAACGACCATTGTTCTTGGTTTAGGCCGGAGTCTTATAGATTGATCTCTCGAACTTAAAGCACTCCCTTCTTGCAGTGCATCTGTGTGAGGTTTCAACATTTCGCTCGGTTCAAGGAGTCTCCACACGGTCGACTCTTCAATTCCGTAAAAACCAGCAAATCGTTTTTCCCCATCTACAGATTGGCGACCACAGTGGGAGATTAATCTCTCGGTTGCAATCTCACGATTTCACAAGATGGCTGGTCTTAGGTCTAGGTTAGTTACAGGTTCCAATGCAAACGGCGGTAGCACTAGCAACAACAACAACAACAATGAGGATATTCCGGAAACAATTCCAGCCTCTAACCCTGGCGGTGGTGATATTACTCCTCCTCACACTAACACGGAAGGTCATCCTCTATCCGTCCGACACCCTGAAGAAGTCAGAGGAAACCCACCACCTACCATTGCTGATCTCATCAAAGTGCAAGAGACTCTTGCCAAGAATCGATCGACATGGCCGCTACACGTATGAGCCGTGTAATTATCTCAAAAATCTTACTGACAAGATGTCAGAGAAGACTCAAGGAAAGGGAAAAGGAAAAGAGACATCTCCAGATGCTGATCCTGAAGTAGTTTCAATTCATACAGTGGATGGAAACAAAGTCCGCAAAGCTGCAGACGATCCATCAACAAAGGAATCATAAAATTTCATTACTCGGGAAGATTTGGAATGCATCTTGGAGAACCGTGGAAAAGACAAGACATCACATGTCAATCGTCACCAGCCTCCGTACCCTGCTGCTACGCAAAGGATTTCTCTTCCAAAAGGGCATACACCTGGTACAACAACATCGCACCAGGAACTATCAACAATTGGGGAGAAATGATTAACGCCTTCTACAGAAAGTACTTCTTTGTGTCATAGAAAATTACTCTCTCTGATCTTAGAAGAATGTTTCAGAGGAACAATGAACATCCCAATGACTACGTGAAAAGATTCATAGTCCAGGCCCTAGACTGTCATGATCCAAACGTCAAGGAGCAGCAACTGGTAGACTTGTGTAACAACGGCATGATCCCGGTCTACGGAGCCTTATTGGAAAATCTTCGTTTCCAAACCTTCTCAGAGCTTCATGAAGCGGCGAAAAGATCGGAAACTACTACGCCCGCTTTACTGGAAAGAACAAAAGCTATGAAGAACCGCGAGACACTCGAAGTAGCAGACGTCTGATCAAGAAGCAGTAAAACCTCTAGCCTTCCACAAACACTGTTGCAGAAGGGAGCAAACGGAAAGCAAAACTGCCGCGTAAGCATACCTCAGCTCCTTCAAAAGCACAAAGCAAGGATAAGCAAGATGCACAAGCCTCTGACCAACGCACAAGAGTTCTTGATCAAGAAGCACCTGACTTTCCTTTTTCCATTGAAGAGGTGATCGAACTCCTGGATGTCTGGGTCCAAGATGGTGCAATCAAGTTTCCATATGTCAAGAAAGAACCAACTGAAGAAGACATGGAAAGTCCTCGTTACTGCCGCTTCCACAGGTTCGTCAATCATCCCACAAATAACTGTAAAGTTTTGAAGCACATATTCAAAGAGAAGGTTGATCCACAATAGCTTCAACTGGGGACTGAAGGAGTACACAAGAATCCTCTCCCAGTTAGAACCTTTACACTCTCTGAACAACCTATCAAAAAGGCGGTTCAATCCTTGGTCGAACGTGAATTGCTCTATCTGTCGAAGGCATAAAGGAGAGACATGTTCACAACACTCGAACCACATTGTGTCAAGAAGTCCATTCTCGAAATAATTCTTGAGCCTCCAGCCACGAGACCAAGAGATGTACGACTGGGGACTGCTTACCACAGTCAAAAGAAACGAATTTGGAAGAACGTTGATCGATGCTGGCACCGCCATCAATAACATTCCACTGAAAACCATCGGATCCACATGCATCACTCGACAAGAAGCTACTCATGCTCCCATCTCAATCAGAGACCTTGAAGGAGCGCTCGGAAATACTTATGGCTACATCACTCTCAAAGTGAACATAAGTTTAACCTGGACAAAAACTAAGTTTCACATAATCAGGAAGATCCAGGATATGACATGTCCTTCAGACGAGCGTGGATCCACGCTGAAAAGATGGGTACTTACAAATCACCTTTTGTTACACATCTCTCCAACGAAGAAAGTTCTGATCCAGAAGATTTGACGGACATTACATCATCAGAGTACTTTGAGGAATTTCAAACTTTAACGAGGTTGAAGCAAGAACCTGCAAAAGATGCATAGACATTCATCAAGAGGTTCCGCACTCAGGCAAGTCTCATTCCATGTCCATGTCATTTATTTCCCCACATGATATCCTAGCATGGGGACTTAATTATGCTAGCAACTCTACAAGACGTTATGAATGGTAGATTCACCGCATTAGTATTTTACCAAGTGGTTGAATCTGACGTTTCTCCGAATCAAGAAATGAACCATTCATTTCTGATGTCCAAACATGGCAAAGAACACTTTGGGCGTTTCCCCTGCAAGTCCATGAGTTCCACAAAATTAGAAAGCTCTGATGTCTGCACAAGTGTCGAATCCTACTACCATAACGAAAGGGATGCTGAATCAACAGAAGATACTCCAGGGCCGAGATGATCAAACCCCTAAGACATTCAATGCTTAAGGAATATACTCTTCAACGCTCAAGCATCTAAGAAGCCATCAAATTGTACTCCCAATCAAAGAGTACAACACAAATATCGACGATGACACATTGATTCAACACCAGCACGATCAAAGTGTAACTAAACTACAATCGATAAGTCTTCATTATCCCATGATAAGACTTCTGAAGCATATGCAACATCATTCATACATGGATGGCACTAAATCCTTCAACATATACTGGGCAACCTGAGGTGATTCCATGAAACTTCATCAATGGGATTTCTCTACATCACAAGCCCCTGCATGATTGATGAACTTTCTCTCTTCACCAATCACATCTAGTATGAAAACTGCTGATGCTATCTACCGCAACAACATCGACTCACTGACAAAGCCAGTTCCTGGTAAAGTTATGCTTTCAAGAGCATTCAGGTTGAACTCTCAGTACACCTTCATCTTAGTGACGCTCAACTCATCAACTAGTTCGTGAATGTAAAAGGCTCACTGGATGAAGGAGCAAAGATTATATCTATAATCATGGTTCTAGCCTTTTCGGTCTTTGGAGCAACTTCAACCATGGTATCAGCATCAACAATAATCTCTAGAGGAACACCATCCATGATTTCAGCATCGACAAGGATCTCTGGAGCGTAATCATTCATGGTCTCAGCACCAACAACGGTCTCAGGAGCAACATCCTCAGGGCTTCATCAACTAAACATTCTCTGAAGTGTTACACATGAAGCGGACTTTTCTAAGAACCGATGGTTCATATCAAGATGTGTAGACCTGATAACATGCTCACATGAAAGTATTCCCAAAGCTGGCATGACTGGTGGGCATAATCCAAAGTCTTCTACAAGATGTTCTCATCACCTCTACAAATGAGATACAACACACTTCAGGCCATGGGTTTGAAAAAACGTACCAATAGGTGAGGAATGGGACAATGCTTCCTCAACAAAAGATGTTCGTCTATGTCTCTTCTACAACATACCAAAAGGGCGCATTAATCGGACATACGAGCTGAAAGATATGGCCTTTAAAGCCAGGTTTATGAAGTCTGAAAATTCTGTACGGGATTACAAATCACAAATGTGTACGCTTCGTTGGCTGACCTCTACAACTCCGAATTGAGTGATTCTTTTCTCATGTGATAACTTAGTCTCTTATCTTCAAAAATTGGGGTCAAGCATCAGATTCCGACATCGTTTAAGGTTCCTACAGCTTCCTGAGCATACAACATGCAAGCAACAATTCTTAGACGGGATTCATAACTTCCATAGTCGATCGGTGTCCACCAGGAATTTTCGCTAAGTCCTTCATCAAGGTACCTCCAACTTCGACCACCTGGGTCTTTACATCAATTTTTCTACCTGGATCCTCTATCTAGGTCTTGCCAGAAGAAGGGAAAATGAAAGAGAGAGATTCAACAAAATATTGGGGACTGACGGTCCACTGATCATGACGATCAATTTCACAGTCCAACACTCGTGGTTCCGGGCTCTTCAGTGCTAGTCAATCATCGCAAAAGGAATGCTACCACCGGGACATGCCACCATGGTCATTACATCATCCTCTCTTGAGAGCAACCTCAGTTATGGTCCCGTGACCATGGTTTCAGAAGTGATGTTTCTACGACTGACAGAAACAAGATGGCACTGCAAGCACCATGCTCATGTATCAATCAAAGGGTCATGATATCGAATGAATAAATGACATTAAATCCTTCAACAACCGTTCAAGACACAAGCGAATGGTCTAAAAGCACAACATGAGTGTTTTACAACAAGCTCGTCTGAGATGATTTTACACTGTCCTGTACAAACCGGCGAGCTGGGAGCAATTGGTGAAGAATCTAGGGATGGGTCATATACCATTCTCTTCGTATGAATGTCCTCCACAACATATCCGAAATTCAAATCAATTGAAGAAACGATCAAGGAGATGTGGCCGAAACATTGGACAACATACAATCTGAAAAAGTTCTGAAAGTCTCCTGGAAGTTTACTGTTTCGCCTTTTTCAGGCCCTAAACATGCTCAAAACTCAAAAATCTTCTTAAAAAGCTTGGAAATTTTCTGGGCTTGAAGATACATATGCAGATCGCGAAAATCTGACTTCGAACGAAGATTCTACGGTGTTTTTGCTAAAATGCTGAGGAGATATACTTACTAGGGGAGTCTCTAAATCATTTGAAGGCTCGGCAATGCCGGAATCTCCATTGGAAACGCCGCTATCTCCATTCAGTTCGGGATTTCGGGAATTCTCCATATTTCCATATCCCAAAGAAGAGCACGCTTCATCAACATGATGCTTATCTACAATGCTTTCTTCCTGGATTCATCAACAACAATTATTATTATTTCATTCAAGGAGATGCCACGATCACCTGCACGAAAAAGAATACTTACATCGACTTCTTCATCAGTGCTGGATTCATGAATTGTTTATCCGGGAACAAGTTGAAGACCGTCAATCGATGGAGCAAAAGCCTGATAAGAAATAACAAACCTTGGTCTCATGATCCTAATTGCACGGGCAAAGTCATGACACAAGGAGCACTAACAACTCACCAAAGAAACGGCCGGGGACTACACGTCATTTGCTAACATCATGTAGTCCTTACTTCTGAGTTCTCCGCTCCCGTAGACTTTCTTCCATTTCCGTGGAGTCTACATTGATCCAGGATCTCACTACATGATCATCCTATGGTAAAGCTAATGAAATAACCAGGAGTACAACTCGGTATGAAGGATCTCTCACCATCACCCAGAGGTTCCGTAAGTACCATTTCTTAAAGTTTCGTCCGTAGAGATGTTATCTCCGGAAACGCCATCTTTGGAAGTATCATCATGGGAGTCACTCATTCTCGCAAAGTGGCTACTTCAAAGACATCTTTCATACAAAGCGCAGGCTTCGACAGAACAATGAATCATGGAATAAATGTGCTCACAACAGAGTCTACAAAAATGGTAACCATCCAACTCTTACCTATTTACAATTTCACTTTCTGTAGTGATTACAATCTCGAGAATTCGTTCACTCCTTCAAACCTGCAAAGACGAACAAAATTCATTATTCAAAATCATGACTTGATTTTCATAAAACCGTGAACAACCCACGTAAATTTTTACTATGTGAACATTCACTGGTTTTCAAAATTGGGCAGACGTCCATTCTACAATTGTGAAAACTCACATACATACATTATTTCACCATGTATGATTGTCTACTTTCAACAGTTGTTCAAAATCAAAACATTGATTTTACTAAATATATATATTTAACGTGAAACTCACGTGAATTTGAAAAATATATCTATATATTTTTTTCTCCCTCGCACGAGCATTTGTCTTTGAAGCGAGAGTATATTTTTAAAGATTTCCGAAAGCTCGAAGATAAAAAATTTCATGAAAGCTCATAAACAAAATTTTATCGCTAACAGACGCACGTCTGTTCAAAAAAAAAAATTACGTAAATACGAGCATCCACCTTTGAAACGAGTTTATTCCACTTTGTGAAATCTCACGTATTTAAAAAATAAAATTTTATTTTCGTGAAAGCTCATAGACAAAATTTTTATCATTAGACTCAGTCTATTTTGTTTGTTCCTTAAACTAACGAAAGAACGAGCGTCTATTCCTAAAACAAGGATTTCTTTTCGGGCCTGGCCCTTGAATCCTAAATCGACCAAGGTTCCACCATCGAATCAGTGGTTCTACACCAATTTATGCTCACTAGATGATGCTCTATTATGCCACTGGGGTTTCCGCTCAAACCATGGTTTGCTCATTCAGTCGAAATCCGGTAATGTCTTATCTTATGACTAAGTTCAATTACTTATTTCTGTTTATACATGGAAAATCACCATTCAATGTTGACTGAGGAACATGATTGTTCCTCACTAAGAAGGGGACTTAATGTAGATGGTGGATTTTCTACAAAGGGTAAAATTATAAAACTATACTCCGGATCCGGCAATCGGATGAATATTGAGGCCCATGTCTCTCATTAAAGCATGAAAGCTCATGCCATAAATCTCTGACTGAGAAGGCTGTCTCTCAGAGTATATGTAGATGTGTAGTCTCCTAGCTGAGGCCACAACACATCTCATGAATACTGAGCAATTTCAGTAATTACTCCGGATCCGGCAATCGGATGAGTATTGAGACTCATGTCTCTAAGCGTGAAAGCTCATGCCATAAAACCTCTGATCGAGAAAGTCTCTCAGAGAAGATATATATGTGTAGTCTCCCAGCTGAGACCACGGCACATCTCCTACTGTATAGAATCGCAAGATTGGACGGCTCCTAGACATCATGTCTGCTAGTATAGAGCAATAACGTCTTCGAGGATGCAACCACTGTTTTCCCGATCTGTACAAGAGGAATATGACACTCCAAAGAAGTTCATATTTCTCAACCTTCAGATAATTAATGCTCCTAGATAGGAAGCCCTGCTAGTATAGAGCCATCAGTTAATTATCTCTAATCGCTTGAATATCCAGCAATATTCTACGATTCTTCGTTATATTTCGTCACTTCAATTCGTGGTTCTTCTAAGCAGAATTCCACGGGTTAGTGATAAATATTCAACGAAACAAACATCTGAGCATCGAATAAAATGGTGCAAGTGTACTTAGCAATAATGCACAGACCAGCATTTGAATGCGCAAACGAGCATTTCAAAATATGAATGAAAGATGAACCTATGCAAAATAGGAATGAAAAATAATAATAATAAAATATTAGCAAAGGCGCCAGGGGACTGGGATCATCAGCTGGCCGGTCATGCCGTGACCAGTCCCGCGCCCAATTTTATATTTTTTCATATTTTATTATTTTTCCCTGATCTCGTGAAAATTCTCTCGTTCGAGCAAATCTCCTTCGTTTCAAGGAAATTCTCTAATCTCATGATTTTATCAAAGAAATAATAAAATTAGGGAAAGGTGTCGCGGATCGAGCACCACCCTGGCCGGCCATGCCCTAGCCGTGGCCGGTCCCACACCTCACGTCCCCATTATTTTATTATTTCTCTCAAATTATGAAAATTCCCTGATTTCATGAATTTTCCCTAAAACCATGAAAATTCCCTAATTTTATGAATTTTCTCTAAAATCATGAAAAATATTATAAAAAACTCGTGGGACCGGGCTCTAGCCGGCCGGTCCCACACGCCTATTATTTTATTATTGTTTGTTGTTTTGTTTTCCTGATTCCATGAAAACTCTCTGATTTCAACAAAATACATTGGTTTCAACAAATCTCTTTGATTTTATAAAAATTCCCTAAAATCATAAAAAAATTTACATAAAATTGGGAAAAGTGCCCTGGGACCGTGCCCGTTGGCCGGCCGGCCATGCCTTGGCCATTGCCGGTCCCACACTCCATCATTCCCTATTTTATTATTATTATTTTATCTCCCTCATCTCATGGAAGTTCCCTAATTTCATAAAACTCTCCAGTTTCATGGAATTTCCCTCAAATCAGAGAAAATACATAAAATCACATAAAACTGGGAAAGTGTGGGACTGTGCTTGTTAGACGGACGGCCATGCCCTAGCCGTGGCCGGTCCCACACCTTGCAATTCCCTGTTTCATTTATTATTTTTCATCATCTCATGTATTTTTCCTAGTTTCAGCAAAACCCCTGGATTCTGCATATTTTCTCAGAATGTTGCTCAAATGCGCATCGGAAAATACTGAAACTCTCAAGACTGAGACACGGACACTATGGTGACACGGGCACATCCCCTTGACCGACCAAGGGTGGCTCTAAGGCCTGCAAACAGCCGGTCCCGCATGTTTTAATGATTTTAACCTAATTTGCTCAATTGCTCATATTAGGTTCAAACTTCTTCCAAACAATTTAGAGTTTGCTTGAACGACCATCCATTGGTCCCACGGCCACCAAGAGCTGGCCCCATGACCTCTTGGTCGGTCCCTCAGTTCATGACCAGGTTTTTATTATTTGTCGCTCACACGAGCATTATTTCAATAAATGATTAAACCAGCATTTAATCATTCTTTCACCAACTGGTCCTCTGAGAGACTTTGGTATTTTTCTCATTCAAGCATCTGGTCGTACATGGTGGACTCATCATCCCATGTAGCCGATCCCTACTTCACTCTGCTGATTGATTTGCAATAAATCATCATTTCGATAAAATTAGGGTTTTGAATCCAAAGCTCTGTAGAAACATGATTACGAAAGCGATTCAAATACTCGATAATTTTATGTTGATTTCATGATCAACGTTTTTATTTATTTTACTCGACCCAGTAGCCAGTATCTTAAATTAATATTTATTTTGGTCCTCCTACCAACAATTCATCAAACGAGCAATATTTGCTCAAATTAGCAATATTCCTCAGACTAGCAATATTTGCTCGAACCAGCAATATTTGCTCAGATTCAAGAATATTGGTTCAACTATCAATATTATTCAACAATTCAGCAACACAGTTTGCTCGTCTTAGGTAATCACATTAATAATACCTCGTCTCAACAGACATATTTGATTCATGAATTTCAGAACATTTGCAAAACATATTAAGTTCAACAATACATGGACTCATCGTCCCACAAAGTCAGCAACTGACTCCACAATCACGAGATATCAATCGTGTCACATGGGGAGATATTAACTAGGGTTTTGGTCTGGCGGTCTACGACACATGTGTTCACCCACGATGAGAATGTGAGCAAGTCGTGCAATCAGTTGGAAGAGTCAGCAAAGTAGTGGGTGGAAAATTAACCAAGTCTCCGCACGATGAGCAACTGGTTTTAACATGATTTCTCACTTTCCCACTCTCTGATTCCAGCAAACTGTCACACTTCATGGGATCATGGTGTTTTCAACTCCGGCATTATAAAATGTCTCTGAATCCTGATTGAAAGGACAAGATTCGAACACTAGAACATTCGCCAAAAACGAGCAATTTCTCATCAAAGTTCATACATACAATCTTTCGTCTACACGAACTCAGAGAAATCACTCTCAATTGAGCAAAATTCAATCGTTCAGAGCAATCTTACGCTGAATTCACAACACATCTACAATCTCAGATCGCCATTGATCTCACACATTTTCTCAGCTTCCCTCCTATAGATCAACCCATCCTCTCTTGTGACCGAATTGACTCTGGAACGGCCATTGTTCTTGGTTTCGGCCGGAGTCTTACAGATTGATCTCTTGAACTTAAAGCACTCCCTTCTTGCAGTGCATCTGTGTGAGGTTCAGCATTTCGCTCAGTTCAAGGAGTCTCCACACGGTCGACTCTTCAATTCCGTAAAAACCAGCAAATCGTTTTTCCCCATCTACAACCTTGATCTGCGATCAAAAAGGAAATCACACATATAGGCTTATCTATGGGAGGCAAATTAGTTTAAAATCTTCAATTGAGTTGAAGCAACTCTTAGGCTGTAAAGGACGTCAGCTAAGGGAATTAATTGTGCGGAGTCCTACTGGGATTCAAGAGGCATAAGGAGCGCGACTGTAACTGAATTGCTGTGAGGGTTTAATTCGGTCTCAACTACATTCCAGTCTGAAGTTAATTAGTAGTGGTCTAGTGTCTGTAGCGGCTTAATACATTTTGGTGTTCAATCTGAACTAGGTCCCGGTGTCTTTTTGCATCATTAATAAAATTTCTAGTGTGTGTGTTATTTCTTTTTCCGCATTATATTGTTTATCTTTATAATTGAGATATCACAGGTTGTGCGTTAATCAATCAAAGTAGATACATCCATCCTTGTTTATTCAATACGACTTAATTGATACTTGGAAATTGATCTTTGGAATCACCCAAGTACTCTCACATAAATCAGGTTCACAGACTTGTCTCTATAAACTTTCTGATTGTGAGAGAAAGAGATATAAGTCTGAATATTCTTCCTTGATTGAGATTCATTAAGTTGATTTTTCGGATTTATTTTTAAGTTTGTCCATACAGGTTGCCTAAGAAAAAGTTGATGGTGTATTTTGGCACCCCCGCATTTTCAAGGTAGGGATCGGTTCTACCTTGACTCTCAACATAAGTTAATATCGGTTCTACTTGAATTCCCCACCTTAGGTTCGAATTGATCATCCAATACATCTTCGAAACCGGACCAAAACACCTATTGATTTCTTTTTTATTACGAAACAAGTTCGTATATGTACTTCCTTTAAACATATGTAATGAAACATAGTTTGCTAGGATGAAATCACACTTATATCCAATACACAATCAAGTAACAAGCTTATATAGATTATGTCAGTGTCGCATTTACAAAGTTCAAAACATAAACGTTATACTTCATAATTAGATATTCTTGACACTTTTATCATAATAATAATATGACCAAGTCTAGATTATTAAATATAACCTCGCATGTTATGTTTTAAATCTTAAACAACTTGAAAGTAACGATAGAGAATGGAAACAAGTCAAGTCAGTAACACTAACCTCAAGTGGAAGGATGATGTCTTCATTGTAGTCGATACGTCGTAACGTTCTTCAGGTCTTCAAGGTAATACTTGTATGTCTCAACATTTCTAGACTTTCTAGTCTAACTTAAACGAAGTTGACTCTAGTACATTTAATCAAGCAACTCTAATTGAGTTTTGATACTACAATATGACAACCAAACTTGACATACCAACGTTTGGTGGGTTCAACCGAGCAATGCTATAACAGTTTGGATGGGTATACCAGGAGGTAGTAGAGTCTTAGATAGTTAGTGTAGTACCATAAGTTCTATCCTTTAAGAATGGGTGGCTCAAAATAGGGAAATGTAGATGAATGGTGCGCGGATCAACATGGCTATGGCGGTCTATTGGAGTATATGGAATAAATGTGATTTCCTATTTCATAAGAAGAAAGCAAATCCAATAAGAATAGAAACTAAAGCTGTTAATTGCTGGTTATCTTAAGAGAGTGAATACTCTTAAGTGATGCTTCAAATGATAACTTGAATACGCATATGCATATACCTAGAGAACCAACCTAGAATCCACCATCTCATCCTTATTATAAACATAATTGTGATGCATCATTTCTTAAGAAAAAAATTTATGGGGGCATTGGGCTTATATTGCGTGATTTTGCAGCGCATTGGAGGGGCTGCGGATCCAGAAGCTTGGCCGATGTCTTGAGCTTTGAGCAGACAGAATGTCTTGCATTCCTGGATGCTGTCAAGTGGAGTTGTGAGCTGAAGCAGACTAATGTTATATTTGAAACAAATGTAAAGAACATCACAAACTACATCAACAATTCCGTCTGTACAATTACTTGGAAAAATGAGAACATTCTTGTTAGAGCATTGCTCGGTCGAACTAAGTCTGCGAACTTAAGTTGGTTATATCTAAAGACGATTGTTTGTGAACTTATTTATATTAACTAAGGAATGCAAAACGCAAACTGTGGCTGTATAGTTCATGAACCGATTCGAGTGAATCAAATCATTTTTGCTTCGATTGTGTCTTGTGTAGTTACATAAGATTTCCTTGCAATTGAAAAAATCTCTAACTAGTTCATTTGAGTCATTTGAACTAGTTATGGTGAAGAAGAACATGGTTGATATGAAAGTGCTCATATGGCTAACCATTTGGTTAACTATTGTTGAACCAACAAATGTTCATGTTTGGGTACGGTTACATAAACCCAAAATAGTACATTTCATTTGTGTGTAACAAGCTAAGTTTTCGATCTAACGGTTGAAAGATATTAGCTTGAATCTAATCAGGTTTTCATCTAACGGTGAATATTGAATGCTTTGTTACCAAGCTAACATTGATTGCAAACCCTGATTTGAAAGACTATATAAGGGAGAACTCTAGCAACTGGGAAACCTAATCCCCACACCTTCCGTGTGATACTAGTTGTATTAGGTAGAGTCGATTCTCCTTTAACCTTAGGTTTCTTCTTGAAAACCGACTTAAAGACTTCATTGGGATTGTGAAGCCAGACCGATACTACTTTCTCGTAGTTGTGTGATCTGATCTTGCTGATTCTATCGTTTTGAGTACAATCGTAACGATTGGCTTGAGATTTATATCTTCGATAGGCAAGATAGAAAAGTAGTCACAAATATCTTCGTCTCATCGTTTGTAATTCCACAATATCTTCTTTCGCCGCGTCGATTAAGATTCTTGTGAGGTGATTGATAATACTAGGCTGTTCTTCGGGAATATAAGTCCGGGTTATCAATTGGTTCCTGTTCACCTTGATTTATCAAAAGACGGAACAAAACTTGTAGGTATTTCTGTGGGAGACAGATTTATCTATTCTGTAGACTTTTCTGTGTGATACAGATTTTTTTATTAAAGTCTTCGACTTTGGGTCGTAGCAACTCTTAGTTATGGATGAGATCAGCTAAGGGAATCAAGTGCGTAGTATCCTGCTGGGATTAGAGACGTAAGGAGCGCAACTGTACCTTGAATTAGTGTGAGATTGATTGGGGTTCAACTACAGTCCAGACCGAAGTTAGTTTGTAGTAGGCTAGTGTCTGTAGCGGCTTAATACAATATGGTGTTCAATCTGGACTAGGTCCCGGGGTTTTTCTGTATTTGCGGTTACCTTGTTAACAAAATTCTGGTGTCTGTGTTATCTCTATTTCGCATTATATTTTGTTATATAATTGAAATATCACAGGTTGTGCGTTTGAATCAATCAATTGGAAATCCGATCTTTGGTTGTTGATTGAAATTGATTGATCCTACCATTCAAGTGATTTCTCTTGTATTCAATTAGACTCGCAGATTTCTATTTGCTTGAGAAAGAATTGAATCAAGAAAAAAAGATAAAACTCTTTGATATACTTTATTAAGATTGAGTCTAGTTGATTCTCTTGAAAGTATATTGGAGTTTGTTCATACAGATTGCTAAGCGAAATATTGGGTGTGGTTTTTGTATCCCCGCTTTTTCAATTGGTATCAGAGCAGGCAAACACGTTCAAGACCTTACAAGTCTGTGTTTGTAGCGATTTGACTCTATGGACAGAGGTGCTATCTCTATCAGCGTACCACCAGTCTTCGATGGCTCTAATTAATTATGGTGGAAAATTGCTATGCGAGCTTTTCTTAAAGCACATGATTTTCAATCATGGGTATATGTTGTTAATGGCTATGATGCTCCCGTTGTGGCAGTTGGAAATGTAAACGTTCCCAAGAATATTGGTGAATACAGTCCTGCCGAGATACTTGCTGCAAAGCAAAATTCCGACGGTTTGAATGCTATCATACATGCCATTACCCCAAATCTTCAGCACCATGTGTCAAATTGCACTAAGTCTAAAGAAGCTTGGGATATATTAGAAAACGTATTCGAAGGTAATACAGTGAAAAGGAAGCTAGGATTCAAAACCTTAATTCCAATTGGGAAAACCTTCATATGGAAGATGAAGAAACATTTGATGAGTTTAATCACAAAGTATCTGAAATTTTTAATGCATCTTTTGCATTGGGTAAGACTATTCCTGAAAAGGACATTGTGATGAAAATTCTCAGATCGCTGCCATCTAGATACGATTCTAATAAGCATGCCATCGTTGAGGGATATAACCTAGATAATCTCTCCAGAAATACGCTGGTTGGGAAGCTTAAGATCTTTGATCATGAACATACATCCAAATCTAAGGATGTTGCGTTCAAAGCATTAAAGGACACTAATTTACTTGATAAAAGTAAAAAAGTGTATATGTCTAAAGACGATCACTCTGAGACTGATTCATCAGATGAAGATCTTGAAAAATCGATCTCGATGATCACAAGACAGTTTAGGGATCTTCTATTGAAGAGAAGTAAACGGTTCTCCAGAGATAAGCCTAAAGCATCAGTCAAACCTCATAATCGTGTTCCTCCTAAAAATAGGGATATTGATGAAACTGATCACGAGGATATGCCTCGGTGCTTTAAGTGTAAAGGATTTGGTCATTTTGCAAATGAGTGCCCAAATCGTAAAAAATACACTGGGAACAAAGGTCTTGCTGCAACTCTTGATGAAATGTCTGACAACTATGATTATAATGAAGACGAGAAATCAAGTGTTGCACTTCTTGGTGAAAATATTGATTTTGATAATTGTAGCAATACATACATCAATCTTGATATTCTTTCAGAAGAAAACCCACCTAATCTGGAAGAAAAAATTGACCCATTCTTTGGAAACTCTATATGTAATGTTTCAGGTTCCACCATGTGTCTAGATACTTGCACATCTCAGAAGCCTGATTTTTATCCTAGTTTGACGTGCTTGTATTGTTCTCCAAAGGGTCATGAACTTTCAAAGTGTTACAAGTACAAACACCAATTGAGGCATGTCAACAAACTTCAACGAAGAGCAAATCAATTAGCAAATAAGCTTAAACTTGCTCAAAAGACCGCTGAGGTATGTAGGATTTTATCTTCGTCTAAGAAGTTAGTTTCCAAGGATAGACCAAGACCATTAGAGAAGAAAGTATGGTCAAGTCGTTTTGTTACACAGAGGTCCGTGGATTCCTCTAAAGAGGAAAATGGTGGACAAATTGTTGTTCACCGCAACGCAACTTGATTGTGTTGTTTTGGAAATCTCGTCTCATGTGCCTGATCAAAAGAGACAAGATTATGTAGTTCTCAGGCTTTAGGAAAAGGTTGTTCTCTTATTTTCTAAGTTTTTTTTTTAAAAAAAAAATCCCTGTCTATCAATAAAAGAGGGCAATTCTCGACAATTCTACTCTCGTTAGGGTTCAGAATTGTGCGTGCACGAACCTGTTAAAGGTTAACCCTATATTCCTTTTTCCTTCCTTGAAACTTCTTTTTATCTCAAGACCACTTGTTGAGATTGTGATTTCCTCTCACAAACCCATACGCCTATGGATGCTCCAAGTACCATGTCTTCTGATGGAAAGGATGTTAATATGATTTCCAAGCCATCAATCATGAAGGAAAAAGAAAAATCTCCGTTAGCTCCGACATTGAAAAGAAAAAGAAGGATTGTGAGGAAGCCTAGAGCTGTTCCTTCAAATTCTCAGAAGTTTTCTGATGTTCTTGAAGTGTTGAAGGAGATGCAAAAAGAGATTCATCAAATAAAGGCTTTTGTGTTTAAGACTCATGAGATTCAGAAGGCCCTGGTTCGACATCAGTCAAGAAGGTTTATTGATATTAACTCCTATCTTCATGAACCTTATGTCCCAATGGCTGTTGACGACAAAGAGTTCGGGGACGATAAAGAATTCTTCAAAGGTCTTAATATTTAGTAAATCTTCTATTTTCTTGTTTTATATAGAATAATAACTAGAGTTTGGAATAGCCATTATTGTGATTACATATAGATATGTCCAACGTTTTCATCTTCATGTTTTTAGATTTACTTGTTTAAATTCTAAAATTGTTTGGAAGATGATTTTTGCAGTATTAATCTTTATGGTTTTATATATTGCAATTTGTTATGGGATATGTGTGTTTGCGTCCGTGAACTGTGATTGTCCCATACCTTGTCGAAAGTTAAGTCCTTTATATGTCGATATGCATGTGTTGATAAAAGAAGGAATGAACTTTTGACAAATACAAAAGTTAAGCCTATTATGTCAATTATTGATGGAAGATAGGTTAAAATCTTTTGTTTACAAGGTTTATGTCTATTGTATGTCATTGTGCAAATGGTGATGGAAAATAGAATGAATCCTTGCTTATTCCACGGTATAAGGTCGATCTCCGATCCATAATTTTTGTGTACATACTGTGTTGTTCCATTAGGTGTCTTATGTTGAGCACAATCAACTGAGTTATTCTTTGGCTTAGTTGTTGCTCCGTGAGATACTTTGTGTCGAGCATGTACAACTAAATTAATCATCCTTGTTTGGTTATTTAGTTGTTGCTCTGTAAGTCCTCTTATGTCGAGCATAACCAATTAAATTGATTACTTTTTGTGGTTAATTTGGTTGTGTATTCCGATTAGATTAATTATGGGTTCTCTTGTGATTAATCTAATTGAATATTTTTAAGTCTCCATAAGTTCACTTATGTTGAGCATGTCCAATTAAATTAATCATGGGTTCTCTTGTAGTTAATTTAATTAAGTCTGTTGGATTCAAATTCACACTTGTATGTGATTTGTTATGTCCAAAGAAATCCTTCTTTTCTTTTGAAATTAAGGTCGCTCTTGTTGTTCTTTCGGGAATGACATATTATGGGGGAGAGTTCTTAATTGAACTTGTGCTTAATTGCCAAATCTTTGTGGGGAGTGCGGTTGTGGAATATTATAGGGGTTATCTTGTATCTTTATAAACTCCTTGATGTGCTTTCTTTTGGTCATGTAATGTCTCTTTCGGAAATTTCATTAGGATCCTGTTTTCGTACCTTTGCCAATTTTATTGACAAAAAGGGGGAGAATTAATATGTAGTTCACACTACAAATACATATGGTTTTCGGATCATTATGTAAGGGGGAGTGGTTTCCATGTGAGATGGAGTATTGACTAAGGGGGAGTGATACATATCACCATAGTATTGTTGTCGAAGTTGTGATGCAATTGAACTTTGATACTATGACACTGTATAACAATGATTGAGAACTCTTGTTTTCTCGTTGTTATAGCTACGGATTTTCAACAATGATGATGCTGAACTTACAACCTTTGGGATCATTGGTGTACTTGGAAGTGACGAAGATTTCGAGTAATGTTGAAGATTAGGCATGTGGAATAGGAGCTACAAAAGTTAATTCATTTATTTTTTGTATTCTATATGTATTGATAGTTTTGTCACTAAAATTGACAAAGGGGGAGATTGTTAGAGCATTGCTCGGTCGAACTCGCATGCGTTGCTATCTCAAGCATGTTTGTCAATGTTAGTGATCAAAACTATAAGTCTTGATTTCTAGTCTACTATAGCTAAGTCTCGGACTAGGATAGAAAGTGTAGTTGAACTCAAGAACTCCATGGCAATCATCATACAAGACGAAGGACTACTCAAGGAACTGGTGGATCTTCATCGACTAAAAGGTATGTGGAGACTTGAACTTATCTATCACTCAAAAATATTAAAACTTCTACTTAGGCTTAAGTTGACAATTAAGAAATTAAAACATAAATATTGGATTATGCCAAGGGAACATTCTTAAAATCTCAAAATAACTTCCATATTGGAAGTATTTTCCGTTGTTGCGGTGCCACTTTGCCCGACATCTTTGTTCAATGTCCATCATGGTTTCACCACTCCTCATGTTTCAACCAGCTTGCATTGTTGAAGAAACATACAAAATAATTTTCTTATTGATTACATTGAAGGGATAACTTAACCCGTGCGCATCACGATTTTTCAGGTTACATTGCTTCTTCTTGAAATTTCACAAATATGTTTTCTCAAAATGGTTGGACATGGAGTGCACCACAAATGGTAGGATGATCAATAAAATAAATATAATTCCTCCAAATACATTCATCTTCCGCAGTAATAAATTTTGGACTACACTTTCTTATTTGATTTTGCACATTGGCTCGGTTAACAATTATTTGATTTACTGTAGCATATTGGTTTTCTATGAATCCAGCCATGTTCATATTTTCAGCCATGCCCTTTGAAAAATTGAAAGAGTGATGAAAAGTGTGGAAAAAGTGTGAGTTTGAGAAATTTTAGAGAGATTTAGAAATTCTAATGTGAATTGAAATGAATTTGAAGTTGGGAATTTATAGGGGTGGGAACTTCTGGCCGTTTGATGAAAAACAACTGAACGTTCATAGCAGCGAGTGACGGAAAGAGCAGTGTTGGTGCTTCTCTGACCGACGAGCGCTCCTAAGATTATCGACCGATGGAATACATTCCTATCTGCTCGCTAGAGACTCCATCACGTATGTCTAAGTGGTATACTACTTAATAGGTACAAAAGTGGCAAACCAGCTAGACGTGTCATCCCCAAAAGAGTAGGCCTTGTAAGGTTCAGATCGAACCTTAGGTTAAGTGCCACTCAGATGGTTCTCAACCTACGGCATTTAACTAATATTCAAATCAGCATTTTCTAGGTAGGAAAAAGTAGAATTTTTTTTTTTAGGTGAGTGATAGTTCACAGTTGCAGACTTTGCAGGATTGGGATAAATGTGAAAAAACCCAAAAAGTTTGCGTTTTTTGAATAGAATTTCAGTTCTATGTTCAGGTGCGTATTCATTAGTAGCATAAACATAATTAATGCAGAATAGAGAATTCGGTGCATGATTTTGGGTGGTTGGGAAATATTTAACTTCTCAAAAAAAAGTAGAAATTGTTTAGATTTCCATTACAAGTTTCGATCTTTTTCAGTTTTATGTACAATTGAGCTACTTGGGGTTGTTACAATTAGTTTGGTCGTTGGATTAAAGTTATTGATATTTGACTAGAATGTTTTTCAGGTTTTGGCTGTGAGACAAACCCCACCACCGATCAAGATTGGAAGCACAAGTAGGGTTAGGCAGATTATTGATAGAGACTTGAGATTAATGGATACTACTTTAATTCCTCCTAAATCGAAAGAAGAGATCAAAGTAGAGGATGAGAAGGGGAAGGAAAGAGAGAATGATACAGTACCACCACCACCAACAAGTACAATGATTCATAGATCGAGTTCTCGGCCTCAATTAGATCTTAGCGGAGCTGCAATTCAAGGGAACTTTGAAGAGCGAGACCCTGCAATTCTGTTACCTAATCAATCTGATGATATTTCTCATTTGGCTTTGGATATTGGAGGTAAGATAAAAGAATATGAATATTGAGGTTTCCGTTTTGTTTGTTTTGATGATACTTGTGTTGGTTGCTTCGTGGGTTTGTAGTGAAGTATAATTGGATTGGGTCTGTGTGTATTAAGTGATGCATCTAATTTTCATCTCAGGTGATGGTTATGATCCCATTTCTGCATTTCATTCAAAACTGGTTTTGGATAGAATTAAACTTATTAGTGTGAATTTCGGAACTAACTCAGTATTTAGGATAGCTTTCGATATCAGGATCATATATTCCTCCATAACTTCATACCATGAGCTGCATTAGGCTTCTTTTTGGGCCCCTATATTACAAATTCCTAAACCACCTTTCTCAAGAGTTGACAAACATTCCCAGCTGCCACATTGGTGTTTTTCTTTCTTTATTCATGGCATTCCGTAGAATGTTTTGATTGTTCTTCAATTTTATTTGTAGCAGATTGAGTCAATGGGATTGTTCACTAGAACCTTTTTGATGAGTGTTAACTTGCCATGAGGCTAAATCTGAGTTACAAAATTCCTCAAGTTTCTCCCCTTTATCCAATTTGTTTCATATGACTCATATCTCCGAGTCTACTTTGGTCGTTAAGATGATCATATAATCTAATGTAACTTTTTGTTATACATTGTTTTACCTGGGTGGGATGCACTGACTTTTGTGCAATTTGTGATTGAATGGTGTGTTTGGATGATTACAGTATAGCACTCTTTGTTAACCATTTTCTACCCTTTTTAAGCGTTATTACTCATAATTTCTGAAATGCTTTTAGCATCTTATATTTGTACTTCCTGAGTCCCGAGGTAAATTTTTTGGTTTATTTGTTAGGATCTCTGATCAAGCTGATCTATTTCTCGAGGCACGAAGATCATTTGGTTGACGATAAGCGAAAGAAAACTCTGAAAGAGAAACTGGGGCTTTCTAACGGTAGTAGAAGGAGTTACCCTATTCTTGGTGGAAGACTCCACTTCGTGAAGTTTGAAACTCGGAAGATTAACGAGTGTTTAGATTTTATCCATTCTAAACAGCTTCACCGTGGCGGTATAGAATTTAGCCAACCTTTCTTACTTCTGCCATAATGCACTATAATTCTTATAGTCAGTATTTTTTTTCTCTTTTCTTATGGAAGTTACTTTTGTATGTATAGGGATTGATCCACGGGGCTGGAGCTCTGAGGCTCCAAACAATGATAATGCGGTAATTAAGGTAAATTCTATACTTGGGACTCTTTGCTTTACATTTAAGTTCCTGTTCCCTTTTTGTGCTTCAATATATTTGACTTTTAATCTACCTTTGAGCACACAGATTCACTTAACTAATCCGAGTTTGTGGTCAGGCTACAGGTGGTGGGGCATACAGATTTACGGACCTCTTCAAAGAGAGGCTTGGGGTTAGTCTTGACAAGGAAGATGAAATGGATTGTCTGGTGGCTGGAGCCAATTTTTTGCTAAAGGTAGGATGCTGACAACATAATTTTCTCTTCAATACAAATTCCATTTACCGCACTTCGAATTCCATGTCTGTAACTTTGTTAAACTTCTTCCCTCAGAGAACTTAGATTAACTACAATATCTTCTGGTATATAGTGGGCTGCACCGACTTTGATTTATTTCATATGACGTTACTGTTTATTAAGATTTTTCCTAATTGTTGAGTAGGCAATCCGCCACGAAGCTTTCACACACATGGAAGGCCAGAAGGAGTTTGTACAGATTGACCAAAATGATTTATTTCCCTATCTCCTGGTTAATATCGGCTCTGGTGTTAGTATGATTAAGGTACATATAATGGTATCATTCACTTAATTAATTGTTAGGGTCAGTGTATGAACCTGCTCAGTAAATTTATTGATATTCTCAATCTTGATATGATATAGGTGGATGGGGATGGGTCGTTTCAGCGGGTTAGTGGGACAAATGTCGGTGGTGGTACTTATTGGGGCTTGGGAAAGCTTTTGACGAAATGCAAGAGGTTGTTATAATTTAGCACAGTTTACTGCAGTTTTTGATTTTTTTCTCATAGAAGAAGCGTCTTTTGTTATATCTTTTTTCATGATTGTAACCCTAGACTTATTTTATGTAATTCTCTACACGTTTGATTCTATTTTCCAGCTTTGACGAGTTGTTAGAGTTAAGTCAGCGAGGAGATAATAAAGTGATAGACATGCTTGTTGGAGATATCTATGGTGGTATGGATTATTCCAAGGTGCATACTTAAAAAAAAATAAAAAAATCTTGCTTGATGAGAACATAACAGTTTTTTCTATTGCGACTTCCACATTGAATTGAGCAAATGCTGCACTACTTGAAATGCCACAGATTGGTCTCTCAGCATCAACTATTGCTTCCAGCTTTGGGAAAACTATTTCTGAAAATAAGGAACTTGAAGACTATAGTCCTGAAGATATATCCCTGTCTCTTTTGCGGATGATTTCATATAATATTGGACAGGTGAGATTTATAGAGCAGGAAATATATGGAATGTTTTTTGTTCAGTAATTTACTTATAACTGAATAGATTTTTAGCTTGAAGATGCCTGTTATATCTTCAAATCTTTATGTTTCTAATATGGTTTCTATTTTTTTGGTAATAGATTGCTTACTTAAATGCACTTCGATTTGGGTTGAAGCGTATTTTTTTTGGAGGATTTTTCATAAGAGGTCATGCTTATACGATGGACACCATATCCTTTGCAGTACATTTCTGGTAGATATCATTGCTATCATTATTTCTGTATTGAGCTTAATTAATGTGCTAAATTGTAGGTATCTTTCATTTTTCAGTTGATTTGCTTTTCACGATGTTATTCTGGTCATGCTCAATTTAAACATTTACTAGCATATCAAACTAGTTATTCAATGTTGTATTATGGTATCTACTTCTCTATCCAAATCTGACTCTTTCATGATCTCTTCTGTTTCCATTTTATGTGACCATATTGTTCAAGGCTGGTAAATTTTCGTGTAGGTCCCAGGGTGCGGCAAAAGCTATGTTTTTGCGGCACGAGGGATTTCTTGGTGCATTAGGTGCATTCATGAGTTATGAAAAGCATGGGCTTGATGACTTGATGGCGCATCAATTGGTAGAACGATTTCCAATGGGTGCACCTTATGTAGGAGGAACCATTCATGGTCCTCCACTAGCGGGTTTGAGTGAGAAGGCAAGTAAATGTTTTAATAGATAATTGTCATAAAGCCTTTATGTGTATGATATAACATTCCAAAAGCTTGTTTAGAATGTTGGTTGAATTACAAATTTTTGGTTGCTATCTTCATGTGCCCATGTTCTGCTAGCGTAACATTTAAAGTCATTAAGCATCTATTAAAAAAATAAATAACGAGAGCCTATGTCAATGTCAATATTCAAATTGGTGGATGTTTTGGACAGATTTCATGGATGGAGAAATTCTTGCAGAAAGGAACAGAGATTCTTGCTCCTGTTCCAATGGCTGCGCCTAGGACCACAGGTCTTGGAGGCTTCGAAAGTCCTTCATCAAAAGGAAACACCTTGCGGTCTGATGATGCAGCTCTTAATGTTGGAGTACTTCATCTGGTACCCACACTGGATGTATTTCCCCTATTGGCAGATTCAAGAACGTATGTTTACTTTCTTCAGGCTTTATCTTCAAGTAGAAAACTGCCAATTGATGATCTTCTATGCGTCCCGCTTCTGAAAGCATTTATAAGCTTGTTACTTTATATTTGACATGCACAAAGATATATTTCTGGCTGCCTTCTCATGATAAGCTTTGTTCCTTACTGTTAAATAACCTCTTATTTTACAGGTATGAGCCTAATACTATCGATCTCTCGGATCACAGTGAGATTGAGTAGGCTACTAACCTTCTCTCTTCTGTTAAAATACCTAATGGTAGATCATAGTTGTATTTTCTTGAGCTTAAATGGGAATATATTGCTGTAGGTACTGGTTCACTGTACTGTCAGAGCATTTACCTGATCTTGTTGATAAGGTAGATATCTCTCGAGTGTTACTGATATGCGATGAATTTTTTCTTCCAGATACTTCGCTCTCCTTTTCCTTGTATTTTTTTCCCTTCCTCAGTTGTTTGTATATGTGCCACTGGATGGACAATATTTTTCCTTTTTTGTGGTAGGCGGTTGCCAGTGAAGGTGGAACTGATGATGCTAAAAGAAGGGGTGACGCCTTTGCTCGTGCATTTTCTGCTCACTTGGCAAGGTGACCTGTATATAATATCCCTGATCTCTTACAAACAGTTCGGTAGGCATGCTAGGATCTGCTGGTGGATGGGATGCATTTATGATCTACCTGGCCGTCATTTCTTCTTCTTATGCAGGTTGATGGAAGAACCTGCTGCTTATGGGAAACTAGGACTTGCCAATCTTTTGGAGCTACGTGAAGAATGCCTGAGGGAGTTCCAATTTGTCGATGCCTATAGGTCCATAAAACAGAGGTAATAATATACTAATAAAAATTAGAAACTAGAGTTTGATGTTTCCGTACATTCTTACTGGTACATATCATACATGTGACAGGGAAAATGAAGCGTCCCTTGCAGTTCTGTCTGACCTTCTTACAGAGCTTGATGGTATGAATGAGGTATAGAATTATACTTTTCTGTTGTCTTGAGAACTTGACTTGGTGCAACCATGCCACATTTGCTGTCTTGTTGTTTTTAACATGATCACAATAAACATCGTTTTGCTTTTCTATCATTTTCTGAAGTTCTCCCTTGGTGCTGTTGCTTTCTTAATGAATAGCTATATAAATTCATCTTGTTTCTTTTGTAGGAATCGAGACTACTTGCTTTAATTGAAGGTGTTCTTGCTGCAAATATTTTTGATTGGGGATCTCGTGCATGCGTTGAGCTCTATCACAAAGGAACCATCATTGAAATTTATCGTATGAGTCGAAAGAAGATGCAACGGCCATGGCAGGCAAGAAAAGATGCTTTTGTTGAGTGTATTGAAATATAATGATTTTAAGTTCTACCATTTACAATTCAGTGATAAGAAAATTGTAGTCAATAATTGCTCGGTGTCATGCTTTTAGGTGGATGACTATGATTTGTTTAAAGAGAGAATGCTGGGTTCCGGAGACAAGAAGCCTCACCCTCATAAAAGAGCATTGCTCTTTGTAGACAACTCTGGTGCCGACATTGTTCTCGGGATGCTTCCGCTAGCACGTGAACTCCTCCGACGTGGAACTGAGGTGAAATTTTTTTGCATTGGAATAATGTGGTGAATCACAACTTGTTGAACTCATCATCTGGAAAATACCTGTTCCACCTGGTTGATCACCCCTACTTGATCAGGAGAAATCAGTGTTCCATCGAATAATTTTAGAGATCACCTTTTGCAGATACAATTCTTTAACCGTACAAAACTATAACTGAGATCGTTTTGTAGGTTGTATTGGTGGCTAACTCGCTTCCTGCATTAAACGATGTAACTGCTATGGAGCTTCCGGAAATAGTAGCTGAGGCTGCCAAGGTTTGCGTCAGATAATGGGGAAAAAAAACTCATCAATGTCCTTATTCTTTTATCACACCGTCTTCCTTTAATATCTCTGTATCTCTGTTTTAATCAAGTATTTTTATGATATCACAGCATTGTGATATCCTCCGCAAAGCTGCTGAAGCTGGAGGTCTACTAGTGGATGCAATGACAAACATCCAAGATCTTTCAAAAGATAGCTTGTCTTCAACTCCTTTAATGGTTGTTGAGAATGGATGTGGAAGTCCATGTATAGACTTCCGACAGGTCAGCTCTGAACTTGCGGCCGCTGCAAAGGATGCTGACCTTGTAAGATATGATTACCATCAGCTACTTTGTTTCTTTCTTTCATTTTGATGATGAAAATGAACTTTCTAGTAATGTATAATGTTGGTATGAACACCTTTCACCTGTTTTCTTCTTTTCAGATAATATTGGAAGGGATGGGTCGTGCCCTGCATACCAATTTCAATGAACGTTTTAAATGCGATACTCTAAAGGTAATGGATAAATAGAGCAAAGATTACTGCTAAACTAGGTTCTACATATGAGCTTGTAGAACCACACACTGCAAGAACAGATCCTTCTTACACCCTCAAGTTAATTATGCACACTTGATTATTTATCTTTTCAGCTTGCAATGGTAAAGAATCAGAGACTGGCAGAGAAACTAATCAAAGGAAAAATATACGATAGTGTGTGTCGATACGAAGCAGCAGCTGGTTGAAGCCTTAGCTCGGCGACAGCTGATTCAGTGTAGATAGATAATAAGCTTTCTAGAAATCATGGAAAGGCTTTTTGAAGCAATTAAGTCAACGGAAATATTTATGGTGAACGGAAACAAAAATACAATTTGTCCAATTTGTTTAGGAATCAGAATTTGTTTTAGAACTTTGTGTATATCTCTACTCTCCGTTGGAGAATACGAAAACTTGTGCTTATTTTTTTTTTGAAGCATTAAGATTAGATAAAAAAAACTTTAGAATAATTAAAATCTAATACCTAGTAACTCTTTTATCTCTCTTAAATTAACGGCTAATATTCTTTGAGAGAATAATTATTAAATACTCAAACTTTAGAAGTGTCAACTGGTTAGAAAATGTGGAGCAGATATTACCTAGATCATTAGCGGAAATCCAGTATCTTTATCGAAGGATACTCCTTCTTTTAGGGAAAATAGAGAGATATATCAGATCAGATCTATAAAATCTAATACCTAGGTTGTATCGCCAATCTATCATTTTAACTAAAATAATATCCAAGATGAGTTGTTAAAGCATAATAGAGTTATATTAAAGAATTGATCGGTTGAACCCGCCAAGCGTTGGTATGTCAAGTTTGATTGTCATATTTTAGTTCCAAAACTTAAGGTCGCTTGTTTAGATATTACTAGAGTCAACTTCGTTATGGTATACTAGGAAGTCTATAAATGTTGAGTCATACAAGTATTACTATGAAGAGCGTGGAAAATCTGAAGATGTATCAACATCAATGAACACATCATCCTTCTGTCGGAGGTTAGTAATACAAGATTTGACTTGTTTCTATTTCTATCTACGTTACTTTCAAGTCGTTTAGATTGAAAAAATAACATGCAAAGTTATATGTATATATGAAACTCTAGTATTAGAGACTTGATCATTTCATTATGATCAAAGTATGAAGGAAGAATATACAAGTTGTATCACTTCTTACGTATATTAAATTACAAAGTATAACACTTATCTTTTGAACTTCGTAATTACGACATAGACACTATCTTTATAACTTGTTACTAGATTGTGTAATGAACTTAGGATTGATTCCCTACCTAGAAAACTATGCTAAACTACAAGAGGTTTTAGTAGACTTGCGAAACTTGTTTCGTAGTTGAGAGAAATCAATGGAATTGGTAGTCCAATTTCTATTGGGGATCTACAGCAGGATCGACCCCTAAAGGGATGTCTTTCAGGACCGGTCCCAATAGCAAAACTTATATTTCCGGTTTTACATATACTATATCGTTTTGTGAGCATCAGAATATGAGTTGTTATTAAGGAAAGTTCAAGATATCGACATAGTGAGTAATACGAGCACATGCTAATTTTTTATTTTTTTTATTGTTCAAAGATATTCCTTGATACTACAGGTGAGATCCCGAACCGAAATGTTTGAGAATCTTTTTATTAAGATTTTTGAATTTATATGTTTTATTTTTCCAGCAAGTAAAACATATATTTGGAAGATATATTAGTAAAATATACTTGTATATTAGATAATATTGAGTTGTCATCCATGAGGGATTTCAGTATATTAATTGGATTTTAGTTGGAATCATACAAAACCGAAAATTTGTGTTTATTTCATATCTTAAGATATTTTCGGTTATGCAAATTCCTTGGTGTCCGAACCACCTAGATATATAAATATCGAAGTTTGTTATTCTTACAAACTTATCCTGACACATGCACTTCATTTTGTAGTTACTGTGGTAGCCGACTAAGTAATACTATCTTGTAGAGGAGAGGAACCTAATTAGACGAAGTCTCTTACACATGCTAACTTAAAACCTTTGTGGAATCAAGAAGCGTTTAGATAGTACTGTTGATGGGACTACAATTGCGTTGTTTTTAGTTTTCGATTATTGATTTGATTGACTAATGGTGGTTAAACCTTGATTGCACATAGTTTGATTATTCTTGAGAGACTTCTCTTCTGACATAAGGTCATTCAAACTAGATCAAGATTGACAGTAGTTCAGATATGTTTTTAGATCTAGTGATAAACTTGTGATCATCAATTGTTAACATACTCTGTTCTGCGCGTAATCAAACATAAGTGAAATCAAGTTTTTTTGTGCATGTACTTTGAATACATTGAAGATTTGGAGACAAGAAGACTTCTTATTGATTTCTGATCTTTGTGATTTACTTCGTGCACACACTTGATCGGCTGGGATCCGAATTAGCTTTGTGTATATTTTGATAGGTATCTTATTGCTAGTCGTATAGATCGACAATCTATCATTTGGTGGTCTTATTCAAGATCCGAATCTGATAGTTTGTAAACCTAGATGTGATTATCTTGGTAATCTAGATCTTGGTTGATCTAACCAAAGAAAAGAGTTACTAGATTAAACGGAAGAACCTTCGTTTGACTCAATGCAAATCTCCGATTTACTTCTTGAGATTGATAGAGTAGTTACCAAATATAGTTTAGTCCTTTACTATTTCAAAATACGATCCAAAGGAGTTGAGTGCAAGAAGTCTTCACGACTGGTGAAAAGATAGTAGGATTTATCTTAGAAATCACGTGCATTAGCCAGATTGGTTGAAGGTGCAGGGATACTGAGGAAACTAGGGTTAGTTTACTTGGTCTCAACTATACGAATAACAGTCTTTGTATATCGGCTTAATTATGAGATTATTCAAAACTGGACTAGGTCCCGGTATTTTTCTGCATTTGCAGTTTCCTCGTTAACAAAATATTGTGTTATGTTATTTACTTTACTTCTGCATTATTTAGCTTAACTTTATAATAATTAAAGTAAATACACTTTGTACATTAATCAAAACATTTAGGTTGATCCCTACAGTTACGTTCGGTCTCGATACCTATTATATATACCAAGTGTATACCTTGTGGTTGCTATCTTGTTGAAAGTCTCTGTCTATATTAGATCACCAAGGTATCTATCATATAGGTTGATATCGATTTTTTTTTCTTTGATGTACTTGGCACCTTCGTCATTTCAAGTTAAGTAATTAAAGCATATATGAGCTGAGTTGTTAAAGCAGAAAACCGAGTTTTTGATAATATAGTTTAAGGACTAAATTATTAATAAACTGGGGAAAAATATGTGGTTGAAAAACTATAACATATATCAAATAACTGACAGTTGTAAGGTCCTAGAGCTGAACTCTAAGATAAAGCTTAGGCCAGGATAAGAAGAACGAGTCTCCAGTTAGAGTGCGACATGAAGATTATAATATAGTCATGTGCGAGACGTAAAGACTGATAGTGTCATACGTGCAAGACATGAGTTATGGAGCAAGAAGCGAAGAAGAGATGTATATCTGTCAGGAGTCAAGACCTAGAGATCGAGAACTAAAAATGAGTTCAGGCCGACGAGGTTACTTAGCGAGAAAGAAAAGTTTGAGTGGGTCATGAATTTATCTTCACGTATACACGAATGGTCCCTCACTAGACATGTTTAACGTGATATCCATGCATGGTTTTTCTTTTCCTAACACCGAGGTCTTTTCAGCACAATTGGCTCCAGAGTTGGCAGAAAACTCTGCAGTTAAGCATGCTCGAATGGGAGTTATCCAGCGATAGGTGACCTCCTGGGAAGCTGATGTCGGATGACCTCAGCGATGCCCGTTAAAAACCCTACACTGCCGGATAACCATAATGGCTAAGTGGGGACAATATCAGTGGAAGATAACCAGTAGCTAAGTGGGGACGATATAAGTGGAGGGCCTGGTCACCTAATAAATATTCTCAAACTATTGATTCTCTTTATTCATTCTTTGCTCGCAAATTTTTTTAGTTACTTCAGACTTAAACCAAGTAATCCCCCTGTTTACATAAGTTCTCAAATCTTAGTAACAACCCGTATCTCCCTCTTGATTGAATCTGTTGCTATACTCTTATTCATAATTATGAAATGAAATAACTTGAAATAATTTTTTTTTGGCTAACAACCGATCAATCTTGCACCACAAAGCCTAGTACTCTCTAGTCCTGATTTCATATTTTATAAATGAGTTAGTCCCTTTTTTTTTTGATGATTAGTCTCAAGATTTTAATTTCTAATATCAAAAATAGGAATATTAAAAATACCCTCCATTTTAGTTGACCTGGCACAAACACCCCAGAGGGGTATTTTTTTTTTTTTTTGAATCAACTTGAGAAAGTTGCTTCCATTTCTGGAAACAACTTGTGCTAGATGCTTCCACTTTTAGAAAGTAGGGTTATTTTCTAAATTTAATAAGGGTATACTTTAAGAGGTAGATTTTGAGGAATGGTTAAATAAGTTTCCCATGCCAAAAATGACCATTAGCTAAATAAGATATTTTTCATAACAAATATTTTTTCATGTTTTATCCATTAGCAAATATCTCTTATTAAATTTTTTCATAACAAATATTTGTTATGACCTGGATCAAAATCGCATCATGAAAAACCCCTTTAATAAGATCTCTTTACTCTAAGGCATGGATATCTTGATATTTGTTATCACCTGGATAAAACAGATTTATTGATCATGCATGTAAGGCATGGACCAATCACGTATGAGTTATACTGCATGTAGGTAGTGATCTCTTTCCAGGGGAAGCACTAAGAGACGTAGTGCTTTTCAATTGGATGTTATTAGGTTCTTTGAACAAAACTGATACATGTAATGTATCATTATTAGGTTTTTATTCAAAACCGATACATGTAATGTATCGTTAATAATAAACTGACCTTGTGAGGCGCACGTGTTAAATCTTTTAAACATTTTTTTTAATAGGAAAGAAGATACATTATCTTATCTTATCTTATACTAATATAAAGAAAAGAGCTCTTTTTGGTAGGAGACCCCCTAAATTACTTAGTTGTCCCCATTTTTTTACATATTTACATAAATACCATTGTTTTAAAAATAAATCAAAAATTTTAAAAACTTAATGTCTTCAAAATATACACCGGATTTTTATAAAATTTATATATTTGAAAAGCTCTTTCAATTATCTACGTAACGAGTACAAATAAGAATAGTAAATTTTTGTTCTAGGAAAAAAATTTATGGCTTCCAATTTTAGTATTGTTGGATGAATAAAAATTCAAGCATGTGCATCGCACATGTGTCCTTACTAGTATTAATAACTTAAACTAAATTTTACATAAGAGGAGTATTTCATATTGATATAAAATTTAGTTTAAGTTATTAATATAATGTATCTTCTTTCCTATTGAAAATTAAGTTATTAATATAATGTATCTTCTGAGTCTCCGCTCACGAGTTTGGAGATCTCATGAAATACTCCTCTTATGTAAAATTTAGTTTAAGTTATTAATATAATGTATCTTCTTTCCTATTGAAAAAAAAAATGTTTAAAAGATTTGTTAGAGCACTGCTCGGTCAAACTCGCATGCGTTGCTATCTCAAGCATGTTTGTCAATGTTAGTGATCAAAACTATAAGTCTTGATTTCTAGCCTATTTATAGATGTCTCGGACTAGGACATAGATTGTGTAGTTGAGCTTAGACTTCACGACGTTCATCATTTGAAGACGAAGAACTACTAAGGGGAGCTTGTGGAACTTCATCGACAAAAGGTATGTGGAGACTGAAACTCATATATCACTTGGAAAGTCTATTTCTACTCTATCTCCTATATTGAGACATAAGTCGTATTACGATATAGTTTGTTATATACACATTTGAGATTTCGAGCTGAGTTTATCTCGCTTACATATTTCTCGAAATATGTGTTGGCCAGCTTTCGCTTCGACCAAGTTCATCTTATATCATGTGAAAATTTCCGAGTAACATCTTACATGATTTGTGTGATACAATCATTTGGTGAAGTCTTGGAATGTTTCGTTATGATTATTTCAATATCTTGAAAATTGCTTTGATGCTAATAGTGTGTGAAAACGACTATTGTCATCCTCTAAGAAAGTTTCAATGATTGAAATAAAGAGCTTAGAATCATCACTACACCAAATTCCCGGATTCGTAACAGGCATTCGTAACGGCTTTGTGGCCGTTACAAAATTCCCACACAAATGGCCGTTACAAAAAATTTGTAACAGCAGTCAGTAGCAAGCATTATTATTTTTTTTTAATTAAATAATGAGCTAAGCCGTTACGAATTTTTTTATAGGCGTGCGAGTCACACGCTTGGTCACACCTGGGTCGTAACACCTTGAGTCTGTGCGTGTGCCATTCACATGCGTAACATTATGTTTCCACCCACGATCATTTATACTAGACGATATTTCCCCCTATGCGTGTGCCACTCACATGCATGATTTTTAGGATATACCCAAGGGAATCGACAAATCGAGTATTCATTTTTCATTTCTCTCTTCTGCTCCTGCCTCTCTTGTTTTCCTCTCATCCGATGAATCGATGAACCCTGGTGAAACCATTAGTCGGGAAACCATCACAGAAATCTCTTCAATCTGTTCAATAATCTTCAATCATCGATCTATGTAAGTGTTTATCATCATAAGTTTCTCGATTTTTAGGGTTTTCAATCGTCTGGTTTTTAGGGTTTCATTTCATATATTTTTCCTAATACGACTTGTTAATCCGTGAATCTAATACTTTGTTTCATCTTATTTTCGTTTTGTTAATTTTCTTCGATTGAATCTAATTCTACTTGTATCCCTTCCTTTATTCTCTTTGAAGAGAGAGCAGCTGCTGCGTTTGGTGTGTGAATCGGTGGTTTCATCATCTTCTTCTTCTTAAAAATCAATCAGCATCATGTCTTACCGATTGACAGATGCAAACCTAAAAAGTGCCGTCAAGAATGCAAAAAGAGTTGCCCCGTTGTCAAGACTGGTAATTTTACAGATCCCTAGCTATCACCTCATCCACCAATTAGGGTTCGATTTAGTTATTGAAATTCATAATGAAAAAACCCCTATTTGTTTCAATCAGATTTAGGGAAGATGCTGAATCATTATTTAAGTTTCTGTTTTTGTAATTTAGGGTTTTTTTTTTTCCTTTCATAATTTGGGGTTTCGTTGTTACGGAAAATACAAGAGGAGGGATTTGGCGGATAATTCCAACAATCTCCCGTTGAATCGCAGCTGATTTTAACTCGGAGATATCATGTTGTTCATCCATCATTCTTCTTTTAATGGTGCTGATTCCGGTAAGCTAGGTTTTATTGCTCTGACTAATGCTATCATTTATATTTTTAGTAACAGCCCCCATTCAGAGAATTAGAAGAATTAATTTTATCCCTTCAGTTAGATTTTTTACTTGTGTTGGTTCCTCTGAGATAAAACATTTTGGGTCTATGTGGCTAGTGATGACAAGAACTTAGACCATTCTAGTTCTGGAAATTCAATGACGCATTCCCAGTATCAACTTTGTCTTCCCTACAATTGCTTCAAGTCTAAAATTACCGTGGACTGTCAATTTGTCTCTATGTATGGAATTTGTAACTCCGTTATTACCAGAAAAAGATTACTGGTAGTGTTTAATTTGGGTCTTTGAAGAATCTAAAAAGTGTTTCTGTGAAAATATTGTTTATCTGGGTTGGGATTTCAGAAGTTTTTAACAATGGGGATGGGAATTTAGAGTTCTTTGTTGGTCCTGTGTCCTTCTTTTCCTCAGATCTAATTTTGATGAAAAACTCGAATGTGGTTCACATCTCAATAATAATCAATTGATATCTAATTCTTAAGATGATTTCCATCTCATTGTAGTCTTTTCATAGATTTTTTTTGTTATCTGGCAATGAATATATCTGGCAATACATATTGAGTTTCTTTTTCTTTTCCTTTTTCTTCTGAAATACTGCTGATGAATGAATGAATCTTAGAACCGCATCCCCCAGTCTTTTGTGCCGTTGGTACCGCTATTTGTAATGACAGTCAATGCATCTCAGAACTTTCTTTGTATTTTCTACTTTGAATTATACCACTTGTGCTATTTTGTAGTGCCAACTTTGAACTATGCTATTTTCTTGTAGATACATGTTTTAAATCTTTTGATTGTACTAGTTAGAAATTCGATATCCCATGTTTGAAAAATATTGTGGATTCTGTGGCTAGAGAGGAATAAAAGACAATTCTAAGACAAGATGCCACAAGCGTTCTTACTGAGGCATGAAAACTTGTTCCCTGTGCGAAGATTGTGTTTCGGTTATCTAGCACCTGAAATCCTATCTATAATCTGCTAGAAAGTAGCCTAGAGTATGGCGAAGTTAATAAGAATATTTCATGAAAAGGTTGTAGCAGCTGTAGGACCTGGCTTTATTAAGCTCTTGCAGTAGTGATCATTGACTAGACGGATAATTAGTTGATACAGTTTAGCATTTGCATTAGCTTAAGGTATATTGCTTTCCCAATAATGATCATTGAGTAGAATTCGTTTTCTATCTTCATTGAGTCCTAGAAAAAATGTTTGAAAAACTTGAATCTTCGTAAACTGATTTGAAGTCCGGTGATGAAACTATTTCGAAGTCTGGTAAATCCCATATGTGATCAATGAAGAGTCAGTGAGCTTTAAATACACGGCACCCATCTTTTCCACATAATATTTGACATTTTCTTCACTTATTCTTCCCAGCCAGGTGAATCAGTAGCATGGCTTCATCCCCTCCTCTATGCTAAGCTTCGTGTGAAGGAAGAATCGAAGATTCATGCAAGGCACTCTCCAGCGGTCTAATCTGACACCTGACCTGATAAGATGTCTCTGCATAAATGGGGTTCAAATGTCTCTTTGCAGTTGAACTCTGGGCACGTCATCAAGGCATTATTCTCTTGTACCCTTGATGCGATGTGTTTGGTGGTGGTGCATTTGGAGCAGTAAATTTGTGAACATTTGTTAGTACTGTTTCTCATCTCATTTTCTGGTTTGGCTTCACACTGCCTTCTGATATAAAAAATTCTGTAAGTCTTTTCTATTCATCTTTTCTTTACTTTGGGTTATTAGCTCTCTGGATTGCTGACATCTTTATACACGGAAAATACAGAATTGAGTTTCTCATGCTATATAATGAAGGGTCACCTGATTTCTAGTGTGTGTAAGATTAATATAATAAACCTTATCCCAAGAGATGTATTTAAATTTGGCGGATTAGTGATACTTCAACTCCTGTAACAACGAAATATGTTAATTTCCTTCTACATCTACTTACTGCTGGTGAATAACGCTGAGACAGATCAAACTATAATGTTAAAAAATATGCCTTTTACAATGCTTCTCTTGATGTATAAACATATATTTATCCAGCTAGGGTTCCTTTTTTTATTCTTTTCTTAATTCCTTGAATTCTTCATGTTTCAGCTTAGGTGATGTGATGTGCTTGGGGGTCACAACTGATGCATACATTCTTACGCTCTTTCTTTGAACTTCTTATTGATTTGATTAACTATAAATGAGGTACAGAGAGTTGGTTTGATACTTGTTTCTTGAATCAAAGTACAAATGTATTTAATAATGTCAATATCATTATGCAACAATGTCATCTGATTTCATTTTTGCATTGATTGTCGGGGAAGTTGCTAATTAATTTTGCGGCTTATGAATTTTCCCAAGCTATTCTGGCCACTTCCTTCAGTGCAAGCAGCATTATTATCAGGCATGAAAAAAAAATTCTTCCCTAGGTTGTGCGTACATCTTTAAATAGCTTGGTCCTTTTGTATGAATTAGTTTGAAATAGTGTTAAATAGATTTCTTTTTAATTTTTATTGTATATTTATTGGCACGTTGTCTTGTGAAGGAGAAAATCTAATGCCATAAGTGCTCAAATTTTTACGTGGCAGTGGAGCCTCAAAAAATCCCACATAAGTAACTACTCCTGTTTCTCGTTTTAAGTACCGGGTAAGACATGTTACGATGATTTGGGATGAAGTTCTAAATTACATAGTTAGTGGGAGTTCTAACCTTCTTCTTATCATCAAACCCCTGGTTGAACTATTTTAGAACTATCTTTGCAGTTTATGGATCTGAAGGTGTATTAATACTTGTTCATTAACTTTCCAGGTTATGGATTTCATTGCAAGAGCTGGGAGTACTCCTTTACATTGTGTACATTGATGTCTTCAATGGCAAACACGGCTGAGGTGCAGTTTTTGTAAGAAAAACTGTAATACGTCAAATCCGTCTTTGTCTTTGAAGACATCATTGTAAATGGTTTTTCTGTTTTGTGCAATAAGTTTGCTGGAAATTGACACCATCAATCCTGCAAGGATAAATTCATAACTTGATGTGTTGCTTACTTCCAACATCTAAGTATCCAGAAATTTTGTGTTCACAGGTTATTGCAGATGTTTCTTTGCTTATAAGATGGTGCCGTGAATCGGTTGCAGTTGAAGCTGTGGTACTTGATTATGTTCATTGACACCATCATGCTGCAAGGGGTTAGTAAATTTTCTATCTGGTGTTACACCTATGTAATTAATTGCTTGTTTGCATTTACTTGCTGCGTATTTTGAACATTATTTCTTCCAGTTTACTTGTCATAATAATGCAACATGTTGTATTTTGCAGGATTGCCTATATCGAGTTTTCTGATGCCCAAGCTTTCAAAAAAATCAAGCCTACAAAGGATATTAAGCTTAGCTGCAAGGGTGGAGAACAAAGCAGCTTCAAGATTTGTAAGTTGCGGTTATTCAAGTTTTGTAGGCAGTTAGTAAGTTTCAGTGTTCCCCTAGAAGCTTGGAACCTTCCATGTATTCCCTTAGAAATTTGATAATTAACAAAAAACAAAAAAGTTTGGTACTTAGAGAAATTTCAAAAAGTTTGGCACTTAGTCTCTTTTGTAATTTATATCTGTTCAGTTCTTTTGTAATATAAATCTGATATGAATTGAATGAATGTGATATGAGTAGATTGAAGAAATTATTGTTAAGTTTGGATGATGAATGTATGCAAGTATTGAATTTAGAATTCCGGCTTATTTCCGGCAAAAAATGAACTGCCAGTCAGCCTTGAACTGGTCAAAATTGGTCAATATTGACCAATTTTGACCAGGTCAAGGTTGACCGGCAGTAATTTTTTTGATGTTACAAAAAAGTTCGTAACGGCTCTGAGCTATTACAACGTCCCTGTTGCAAAAAAAATTCGTAACGGCCCTGAGCTGTTACCACGTGGAAAATTCGTAACGGCTCAAGCCTGTTACGAGGGCCGTTACAAAAAAAATTCGTAACGGCCACAAAGCCATTACAAAAAAAATGTAACACCCACTTTTACAACAGGCGAGGGCCGTTACAACCCATTTTTGTAACGGCCTGGTTCTGTTTCTAATCCCAGAATTTGGTGTAGTGCATGTAACCATGTTTGGATATAAACATAGTGTGTTATCACATTGGTGTGTAAGTCCAAAACCGAGAACCTGAAGTATGCGTACCCGTACGCGTACTGGCGGTTGTTGGATGTCTGGGAAAGTATACGTACCTGTATGCATACTGGCGGAAATCTCACGTCCGTGAATTTCTGCCGGAGTTTGGAATGTAAAATGGTATGCGCACCCGTATGCGTATTGGCGTAACCAAACTCGGTCCAGCTACTTAAGTATGCGTACACGTTTGCATACTTGATTTGGTTGCTTTCTAAAATCGGTTGTGTACATGAACTTAAACATTTATAAATCAAGGAATGCAATATTTGCAAACCGTGGCTATAATGTTCATGGATTGATTCAAGTGAATCAAACCTATTTTGCTTCAATTGTGTTCTTGTATACTTCTATGAGAATATAGCAATTGAACGGCTCTTTAACTAGTTTCATTTGAGTCATTTGAACTAGTTATGGTTAAGATGAATAAGGTTGATATGAGAGTAATCATATGGCTAACTTCGGTTAACTATTTATGAGCCAACATGGTGTACACGTTTGGGTACGGTTACATAAACCTAAATGAGGGTACACTTCATTTGTGTGTAACAAGCTAAGTTCGATCTAACAGTTGAAAGATATTAGCTTGGTTGAATCAGGTTTTTCATCTAATGGTGAAATTGAATGCTTTGTTACCAAGGTAACTTGGATTGCAAACCCTGATTTGAAAACTATATAAAGGAGAACTCTAGCAACTGGGAAACCTAATCCCCACACCTCCTGTGTGTTACTAGTTGCATAAACTAGAGTCGATTCTCCTTTAACCTTAGGTTTCTTCGAGACCATGTAGGTTAACGACTTCAAAGACTTCATTGGGATTGTGAAGTTATACCCAATTATTTTCTTTGTAGTTGCGTGTTCCGATCTTCCCGATTCTATCGTATTGAGTTCAATTGAAATAATTGACTCGAGATTAATTTCTCCGATAGGCAAGATAAAGTAATCACAAACATCTTCGTCTCATTGTTTGTGATTCCACAATATTTTGTTTCGCTAGTCGATTAAGATTATTGTGAGGTGATTGATAATACTAGGTTGTTCTTTGGGAATATAAGTCCGGTTTATTAATTGGTTCCTATTCATCTTGATTTATAAAAAGACGGAACAAAAACTCTTGGGTATTTATGTGGGAGACAGATTTATTCAATCTATAGGCTTTTCTGTGTGAGACAGATTTTTTTTATCAAGTCTTCGACTTTGGGTCGTAGCAAATCTTGGTTGTGGGTGAGATCAACTAAGGGAATCAAGTGCGTAGTATCCTGCTGAGATCAAAGATGTAAGGAACGCAACTGTACCTTGAATCAGTGTGAGATTGATTAGGGTTCAACTACATTACAGTCCGAAGTTAATTGGTAATAGGCTAGAGTCCGTAGCGGCTTAATACAGTGTGGTGTTCAAACTGGACTAGGTCCCGGGGTTTTTCTGCATTTGCGGTTTTCCTCGTTAACAAAATCCTGGTGTCTGTGTTATTTCTTTTCCGTATTATATTTTGTTATATAATTGAAATATCACAGGTTGTGCGTTAAGATCAATCAATTAGAATATCCAACCTTTGGTTTTTGATTTAAATTGATTGACACTTGAACATTGGTCTTTGGTACCGTTCAAGTTACTTCTCTTATATTCAATCAGGCTCGCAGATTTCTATTTGTTGATTGCGGATTGAATTAAGAGTTAGAGATATTAAACTTTTTGATATACTTTTCTCTAGATTGAGTCTGACTGTCTAGTTGATTCTCTAGAAAGTATATTGGAGTAAGTCCTCTCAGATTGCCAAACGAATTGTTGGGTGTGGTTGTTAGAACCCCGCATTTTCAAGATTTAAGACGTGCGACTCACAAGGTCAGTCTTAAATACTTTTATATAATTTAAGGAACATGACCGACCCTGTTTGATCGATTATTAGTTTCCGCGCATGTAAGCTATGGACAACGGGTAATGTAAGCTATCAGAAGAGAATATTCTCAGGTAAAATAAGTATATGGATCTTTGAATCATTTTATGTTTTGATCTTTATTGAGTTGAGATTTATGCATTAACTTGTAATTAGATGTCTATACATGTAATGATTATTGTGGAATCAGGTATGTACCAAGGTAGTCAATATCGGTTGTACAGGCCGATATTAAAGGTTTTTATAGGATATCGGAAAAAATCTGTACGGTATTGAAAATATCGGCGATACGAAGGATAAACTATAAAAACGCGTGTATCGTCCTGTACGGACCGATATATGGGTTTCACTTGTACACTGATAATATAGGTTTCACTTGTACACTGATATATCACTAATGTAATTTGTCTTTTGATTATAATTTCTTGAACTTTTAGTTCAAGAAAGTAACTCCACTAATTTTGGTAACTTCATATATGATTATGGTGGATGTAATTACTATAAATGTGATGTTGATGGGATAACAGACATTCAATGTTTGGTTTCGTTGTTGATAGTATAAGGCTCTAATCAACCAGCTCTTATTTTGTAAGGTTGATGCATGTTTACTACAATTATTATTTTTTTATTATGGTTATATCAAAAATTTTTTTTGATAAATAATAAATATTAAAAAAATCCTAATGATGTATCGCCTATAAAAACAGATATTATCATTTGTATAGGTGTATAGGACCCGACCGATACGATACCGATACACGATATTAACTACCTTGGTATGTACATTTTTACTTACTGTTGTAATGTGAATAAAAGTACTAACTGGAGACGATATGTAAAGTACTTAATTAGATAAGAGGGTAAAGTTGGATTATGAAGAATTGAAGACTGAGTATTTAGATCTGCAGGTTGGGTTATGAACATGTTCCTTTAAATAACAAATATACCAGCTTAAGATGTTGTATAAGTTAGATTTGTATCTCTAAATTGATGTCATTGCTTGAGTTGAAAACAGTTTTTAAAGCCCTTGAAAGTAGATTTGTTTATAGGCACGAATGGTTTATTTTCTCCATCTTTCATAGACGTGTATATATTGGTGCACCTGCGTAAATAACTAGGGTGTACAAACTGGTGCACATGTGAAAAAAATGACTCGATAAGCTTATGCTTGCGTAAACAACTAAGGTGTACAAATGGTGCACATGTGGAAAAAATGACTCCATAAGCTTATGCTTGGGTATATAACTTGAATGTACAAACTGGTGCCATGTGTAGAAAATGATTCCATAATCTTATGCTTGTGTTAATAACTAAAATGTACAAACTGGTACACATGTAAAAAAAAAAAAACCTTTATAAGCTTATGCTTGCAAATAACTAGGGTGTACAAACTGGTACACATGTGGAAAATGACTCCATAAGCTTATGCTTGCTTGAATAACTAGGGTGTACATGTGGAAAGTAATGACTCCATCATAGTTATAAATAGGTATGGGGTTTGTGTCCATGATAGCCAGGGCTATCAGACGGACGACGTTTAATGGGGACCCCGATCCGGCGGTGGGGATATTCCGGATTGGAAAGTCATTAGACGGCTGGGAAAGACTGAAAACTTACGTTAAGTGGTGGGGTGTGGGCCAACGAAATATGGGGTGTGTCGTGCTTAGGCCATCGATGTTATAGATGGATGATCATTGTCGTTAAGGATTTTTTTTTTTTTTTTGTTTTTGTAACAACACTCTCTTTTCCCCTCTTCCTCTCTGGAAACGCACTTCGACCAGATTTTTGAGAAAATCATGTTTCTTATTACGAACCTTAATCTCTGAGTTTATGTCTAGATTCGTTGTTATATCGAATTATGGATTTACTTCGTTTTATGGCTTCTAATAAGATTCAGAAGATTGTTTCAAAATTAGGGTTTTCCATATTGGGTTTTTTTGAGTTTAGCAAATTTTTGGGTTTTTCGTTCCTGCGTCTCAGCCAGCCATTAGAATCTATTAAGCTGGGATATTAACTGTTTCTCGAAGAACCCATTAATATCAACATCATCAACTGGCAAAAGTAATGGAAAACCCATGAATTTGACAAAATTAAACCTGTTTTTTCCATCTGCTAGGGATTATCAATGAAGATGAAGCACCGAACATCTGCTATAGGTAACTTTTCCTATGTTTTGTATTTTGTCTGGTAATACTAGAAATACCGGACCTATTGGTTCTGTGTAGAAAGACCTCTAAACCATAGTAGTGAAAGTGATCACGTTAGGATCATAATCCTTCTTCAGAGTTTCACCAAACAAACCCATTATTAGCTTGAGTTAATTGACAACAACAATCTACCAGAATGCTCTATTGTTCGTTGTGCACATGGGTCACATAGATCCAAGGTGTACATTGTAACTGCTTCTGAGTGGTTGGAATAAATTTCTATGTTGTCCATTAATGGCTGATTATTATGCTCAAAATTTCTCATTGTTATTTAGACAGTCGAGTCCTCATATCAAGCTGGTAGCGGACCGCTGATAAAAGTACAACAAAGATTACTAAATGTGCCTGATTAAAACGGATAATCCATCCAAGCCAAAGTATCAGCACTGGAGAGAATGATTAATAGCGTTATTACAGTTTAGCTGATGATTATTGTGATGATCAGTATGTCGTTAAGAATCATAGTGGCATAGATCAAACCTCCAGGCCATGGTTCTTTCGCATTTGTCTCAGTTTTGGACGGAAACTGCTTCTTGATATGGAAAACAATAACAACCTTGAAATCTGAAATTGTTGGGAAAAAAAATCTGATTAGAAAACATACTTTGGCCTAATATCTAATGCATTAAGTTCTGGGATTATAAAACATGTATATTAAAGGTTCTATGATGCATAATTATTGTAAGCTGTATGCTTCAAAATGAAGTATGAAATCAAATCAGTAGTTCTGGGATGACAGCGATTGCAAGCCCAATGTAGTCGTGCCGTCTTTTGGTCACTACTATAAAGTTTTAGGACTGTTCCGTGCTATGGCGAGGATGCACACGTGTTGTAACATCTGTAGCGTTTGTTATGTCAATTTGTTTGACAAAGCTTCTTATAGCATACTCTTGATTTTCAGGTTTTAACTGGGAAATGTGGTTGCCTGGTGTTTATGGGTGAAAACTATTCCTGCCGGATTTGGTAATTTGGGGTGTGTGGATGAGGAATGAATCTAAACCCTAAACAAATGCACTGCGCGGTGAGTGATTGTAGATTCGGAAATCAATGCAGGCAAGTCCGGCCTAAACCAAGAAATGGCCGTTCCAGACTTGTTTCGGTCACAAAGTGAAGGAGATGGGGTTGATCTTAGGGAGGGAAGCGAAGAAGGTGTTGGGATTGTGAAGATGTAGGCTTATTTATGACTTGTAATAGAAAGGTGAGCAGGCTTACGATTGATGCAAGCAGGCTCTGGGTGTTTGAATACGTTTTGTATTAACACTTGATTTCTGTCTCGTCTGGACTTGTGTTGTTTTTCTCCTGTTGTTTTGTTTTTCCCCTGTCTTGGAAAATAGGTAGAAGAATCTATTTATACAAGTCATTTGAGCCTTATTCACGTCTCTCGTGGGAAGTGGAGGAAGTGGAGTGATGGAGTAGTGGAGGTGTGTGTTGGTGTTACATGACCAGTTGACGAGGTGTCGAACTCGCAAAAATAAATTTCTCTACTTCTCTTTAACTAGCAAGTAGTATAATGTAAGTAGGATCGTCCCAAGGGAGGTATGAAGTTCAAGTTGTTATGCAAATACTCTTAGCAAAGATGATTTTGTTGAAGAAATGCTGAAAATTGTAAAATGTATTCAAATATGAGATGTAATTGATTAAAGGTTCATTCTAGACCACGGAATACAAACCAAATTGATAGATAGCTATGTTCTTCACATTATCATGTTACTAACAACCCTAGAATAATTAGTACGCTCAACTATTCCGTTATTATCTCCTAGCTCACCGGATACGGAAGCGCTCGACTACCGGTTCCTACTTGCCAAGTTTCCTAGAGGTACGCTTACTAGGTTTGACTTAAACAAGTGCTCTAAGTTCTGAGAGATAAGGTTGCTCCTAGTGATGAACTCAAAAGCATGAATCACCTACTAGTGTTGATTTCTACATATGGGTACTTAACAAAGTCCCATCATCAATACCCACATATTACTACTTGTGTTTATCTTCTCTAGACAATTACGGGTCGAAGAAAATCTAAACTAGCAAATAGATTAAGAATTAATGATTCAATTTCGAACTTAAACCCTTAACAAATAATCCATAAACAATATTAGCATGGTAGAAATCAATCAACAACATTAATGAATGCAAGAGAACAAGTTATTTCATATCAAATATAGATTCATATTTCGGGCTTCGAAATCGCCCTTAATCAAAGAGAGTTTTAGTTACTCATAAGTATGGAGTTCATTATCAAATCAATAAATGAAATAAAATAAAGAAGATGAAAATATAAAAACGAAAGCAAACCCTAGCTGCGGCTCTCTCCAAAACTCCAAGAAGAATACGTGATTAAGGTTGTAGAAAACTTTCCCTTTTGTAGCCTTTTTCTCCTTCCAAAACTAGGTCTAACCTTCAAAGTCCATCTCCAAGTGGTCCACCAACCCCATATAATTCACGTGTGAAAGTAGCCCAATAGAAAACTCTGACCCCAAAAATATTAGTCGGAAACTGGCCGGAAGTTGGACGGAAGTCGCCTTCAGGTGACTGGAATGTGCCGTTGATTACTGTTCATCGGAGTCAAAGTAACGGTCAACCGTCAAAGTCGACAGTTAACTAACGGTCAAGGTGGAGTGATTCAGCTATGTCTAGTCAGATGAGTCAAGTCTTATTTAGAGCTAACTCATCTGACTTGGTTCTAGGCCAAGGCCTTTTGCACGGCCTGAACTTGTGCTGCTACAGCTTCTCTTGCATAGGCCTAAGCCATTTTGTACCATTTGCACTTTACAACCTCAATTCCCTGTTCCAGTTGCACTAGCATTACCTGCAACCCCCAAATCTTTTCCTCCGTCTCCATCATAATCAGTTACTACTTCTGCCAACACCTCGAAACCCATTTGTATCCATGCTGCAGCTTCAATTCCAACACCATCAAGCCTAGCTATCTGCTACAAATCAGTTCAACTTCCAACGCCAGCTGCAGCTCTGTACCCCATGAACTCCACTGCACTGCAACAACACCAATTCCCATACATTCCTGCAACTCAACCGCCACCTGAAATACGCCACAGCAAGCACCACGACCTGCACCTGCAATGGCTCTGTATAAGCATTTCCTTCCCTGCACTACAAATGCTACCGCTTCAACTCATAGTCGACTTCAGTTCTACATCATTTCATACATCTGTAGCTCAGTTCATCTCAATCTGCAAAGATTAGCTCCAAAGAATTCCACCTGCAGTTGCACCCAACTCAGTCACCGCCAGAAGCACAAACCCTGCACTACAAAACTCCAATCTTGAGCTAAACTGCCTGCAATCCATGGCTCAATCTGTAGCTTCAATCTACCCACTGCAACACTGATTTTACTAGGCCACCACCAACACCTGCACTGCACTCACTCAACCTCAACAGCAACACATTTCTTCTCTACATTCTCAGCCTGCAAATCAATCTCTGGCACCACTGCCTCAGCTCAACAACACTGCCAGCAATCAACACTGTCATTCCATGTATCCTAGGCATACATCTATTAAGCAATCATCTCTTCTAACTCGTTCTGCAGCTGCGATCTCACATTCATTCACAACCCATAGTCATTCAATCAAACACACTCCATTCATGGTACCTGCATACCAGCACAAACTCCAGTTCTGTTTCAACTGCAACAGCGCCCATTTTCATATCTACCAAAACCACCTCAATCTCCCATGAATTTCAACACAACTAAATCTTGTAGAAACACATTCCCTGGGCTTCACTATCAGAATCATCTCATTTACTCCACAGAAACCCTAATTCATGTTTCTTTTCAGGCAACAGAACCACCATCTCTTGTGTATTCTTCTTTGTTTCTGAATTTTGAGCAAAACCCTTACAAATCAAGCAACTAACCTTCAGTTCCTCATTCCCATGAGCATCAACAGAACCCTAATCAAATACGGCCATGACATCCCTAATTTCATCTTAGATGCATTTCAACTCGATCCCCATCTCAAAAGATCAATTCCTTAGAACCCCAATTTCTGCTTCAAACCCTCAATTCGTTATCAACAGCTTGAGTTACTTCTTGATTCAGTAAAACCCATTTGTTCTTCTCATTCCTGTAACTCTTCTCAGCATCAATTTCTCGATCTCCCATGAATTTTGCTGAATTTCTGCATCTCTCGATTTCTATGATCTATAATGGTACCCCCTTTGTTATCAGGTGGAGTGGACGGGCTAATGATAGGAGAGAGTGATTACTCTCTGAATTTTAGGGTTGTGTAGTAAGTGAACTGAATACAACCACCCTGGTGAGGTAGATAAGGGGTACCCAGAATGATTCTAAGACCCATGAATAGGATAAGGGCCAACCAAATGGCAGCCCCTATGTCACTTGTATTGGTGATGTCTTCTGTCTCGTATTCTCCATCGTGCTCCCGATAATGCTTGCTTGCAATGAAATGACGCTTCTACTCTTCTTCGAATTCTTCCACCAACATCAGTCGTCTCCTACATCTCATATTCACTTCTTCTCTTCAATGTCTCTTCATCACTAAAGATGTCGTGCTTTTCAGACAGATAAATTTGCATCACTAAAGCCGACATGCTTTTCAGATAGAGATGAAGAAATAAAAGCAAATAATGAGAAATAATCCGTCTCCAAGAGAAGTTGCACATGAGATTAGACTTTTGCGCGGTTTCTTCTTCTTTTATTCCAAATGACTCCAAAGTACCTAAATACTCAAAAGCAAACATAAGATACATATTTTACAAGAAAACTTAGCAAAGAAAGCATAAACAATAGATAAATATTAAGGTGTTTTAGACACCTATCACCAGTCTTGCCCACTTCTCCTGTCATCTCTTAACCGTCCATGACTTCCTGACACGTTCTTGTGATGGCGCGTTGCACGCTGCACGCTGTAAACCGCCAGACCAATACCCCAGTATGTATCCCCCAGTTTGTGACATGATTGATGTCTCGAGTGTATGGATCGTGGGACCCACAAAAGGTAGCATGTAATGCTAAATTGAATAAATGCGTTATTCAGGAAGTTGATACTTGTGAAGTATTGTGTGTATTTTATGCAGGTACTGCATCACGGTGTGGTAAAGTAACGGGAGATGACACCTTACTGACCAATTAACTCCTGACCATGGTTGTATAACTAAGCTGGGGAAGTTGGACGGATGAGATGATCTTTGAGACACTCATCTGCGACCGTTAATGAAATTAGGGTTTCTAGAGGAGGTGCGCAAGCATCCCTCTTCAGCCTGGTCGAATCCCAGCTTGGGATATGACTTTGGCCAGGCCGACCGTACATGCGTGTAGACGGCATGACGGTGTAGGCGCCTATACCCATTACCTCACGAAAGTATGATCTGGTCCACTCAATTCGTCCGGTGAAGTTGAGTGGTCGAGATCAATTTGTGACAGAAAACCAAGATCAAGCAAGAGCCGCGCGTCATGCCCATTTCGGGCGCACGTTCCAAGATGACCAATCTTGGTTGGTCTTGGCCGATCGGTCTGGTGTGAAGGTGGTAGGCTGGTGTTCACGCCTATACCTGAATATCCCATGAAAACGTGATCTGAGCCATCCAAATCGTCCGGCGAAGTTGAGCGGTCGAGATAAGTTTGCGGTTTGGGAGGTGTGACCACGCTAGTTTGGGCACGCGTCTTGGAATAACCAGGCATGATATGCCTTGGCCGATCAGGTGAGGGGATAGATGGGTCCACGGTGGTCATAATGGTATGTCTTGGACCCTCCATTCGTGCCGGAGAAGATGGACGCTCGTGATGCTCAAAACCCTAATTTTGGGTTTCAAGGCCGTGCAACCATGCTTTATTCGGCGTACGAATTGGGATAACCAACCATGGTTGGTCCTGACCGATTGGTCAGGTATGTAGGCGGGCCCGCGGTGATTGTGTTGACATGCTCTGGGCCCTTTGAATCTACATCTACACCCTCCATCTATACCGCAAAGATGGATGGTTGAGACTGTTTTGCGACACATGTAATATGCCGCAAACCCTAATTTAGGTTTTCCATCCATACTGCTCTGGTTTGGACGTCTTGGCAAGCTAGGCCAATCTTTTGGGAGGCCGACCATGCGGGGTCCGCGTTGGTTCGGCAGTGGATATTCCATACCTACTTGGGGGTGATGGAATTGATCTAGGTCATCCAATCATGCTTGTGGAGTTGGATGACTGTGATCATATCCGGACTGATACGGTCAGTCCGGATGCTCAATCGGGCTAGTATAACACACCGAGAGTGGCTCAATCGGGCTAGTATAACACACCGAGAGTTGCAGCCTGTACGTGTATTTCGTACATGGTTTCATTATAATGCTTGGAGGTTCGTGTTGCTCTGCTAAGAGTAACACTCAGTCGTCATGCCGCACTGATAATGAGTACAAGAAATACAAGACTGATTGCGCATTAATTAATAATGCTAGAAATTCACAGGGTATATGGGATTGTTGCTACATGCTCCAACCTGGATGAATTTCATGTATTCACAGAATGAGATTGTTGCCACATGCTCCATTCTAGGTGAATTAGTAAAGTGAAGGAGTATCCAACACTTATTAATGGCTTTATATTTTACAAGATGTCAGCGCATGATTTTCAGGTTTTTTTACAATTTTAACCTTAAATGAAAATCCACCATCAACATTAAGTCCCCTGCCTAGCACATAATGGTTACACTATTGTGGGGTAGGCATGAGATGGTGACATACATATGTGAGAAAGACAGGATAAAAGAAGTTTACCCGGAAGAGTGTTGGCCGACCGCTAGTTGCCCACGCCGTCATGCTTGTATGGAATCCTTTGGTGGGACCGGTTTCCTTCTTTGGGTATTTGAATCAAAAGAGGAATCCAAACAAAAGAGGTATCCTTGTTCTATTGGGATTCTTCTAATTTTTTTTCTATAAAAGAGACTAAACTCCCTTTCTTTTCCTCACGATTTTTTTTTGTTTGGCTGCTCTCGTCCACGACCTTGCTGCCGCCCTACCGACCGCCGTTGCCGGAGTTGCTGTCGCCGGAGTCCGCCGCCGTCCGTCGTCCAAGGTAAGTCTCGTTTTTTTTTTTTTTAGGAAAAACCCTAATTTCTTAGGTAAAATCCTTTGATAGATACATCATGATTAGTTTTTCCACCGAAATTGATATCAAAACCGCCCCAGGATTGCTTAGTAAAACAAGCCGTGAATTCATGTTGTTTTTGCTTCTTTTTTCCACCGTTGCATGTAGAACCTAGCTTTTAGGTTATATCTTGAAAAACCCTTGGCTTGAATCTCGTAGACACGATTCCCATGAATGAAGAAAATTATGCTATGATACGTGTGAATGAATGCGGTCCGCCATACATGCTTGATTGAATGTGGGTCCCACCGTGTACACCTGATCGAACATCGACCTTATACCAGTCTTGTGACCTCGACCAACACCGGCTCCGTGACCTCGATCGGCCTTGCTTGCTGACGTGGTCCAATATCAGACTTGTGACCTTGCTCGGCCTTGACCAATACCGGCTTGAAATTTGAGTAATACCAGACTTGAACCCAATACCGGACTTGAAGCTTGAGTAATACCAGACTTGAAACCAATATCGGACTTGAAATCAATACCGGTACTTGAAATCAATACCGGACTTGAAACTTATACCAGACTTGAAATTTGTAATAGGACTTGGAATTTGTACTTGCTTGGACCCAATCCCGAGTCTTGTGCATTCCAACGTGAATGCAGTTCGCACTCGTGTTGTTTTTTATACAAGTACTGACTCATGTATTTATTGTAGAATGAAGAAAATAACTCATGTTGATATGTCTTCTGGAGATAATGCTGGTGCCAAGTCGGGAAGCGTTGACATCTTCAAAGATATGCCGAACATTGCTGATGAGTTGTTCACCTTGTCTTTTCCAAATATTAGGAAACATCCCTCTCACAGGATAGTCCTGCTTTCCAATTCAGAAAATATAGGAGCTGATCCATCTTCTTCTTTGGCACTTGTGATGAGGTTCTGTCTTCAAAGAAATGAATATCCGCCATCTCCTATCGACTTCAAGACTTGTCATACTCCACTGGCCTCTTATGAAGGATGGATGAGGCGCATGTTGAATAATAAGAACATTAAAGCCAATTTGACCAAAGCGCAAATCCTCGATGCAGTCATGGCATCTGCTACTCTTGAAATTAAGAAAGACGCTGCAGGCTTGATTACTTTCATTTCTCGGTGGCGCCCTTCTACTCATACAGATATATCTAGGTGGGGAGATATGACTATTACTCTGGAAAGCGTAGCTGCATTAATGAACCTTCCTGTTGCTGGGAATCTTTATTATGAGCTTTCTGACACGGAACAACGTGATTATGACACTATATTCCGAAAGGTGGCAGAATTCGACGATCTGGACAAGGAGGAGAAAAAAGATACAAGATGCTTTTACACCTGGTGGGTATCAGAATGGTCTCCTGTAAACCCAGAGCCGAATCAGGAGTTGGAAAACGAGCTCAGTGTGATTGCATTCCTGTCTTTGTGGTTATCCAGAGATATATATGACGACGGTTCTGGAAAGAAAACCATAAGGGGTGTTCTGTTAAGATTGCTATAAAGCTAGCAAAAGGCGAATTTCTTCCCTTAGGTGCCTTGTTCCTTGGATCATTGTATTCTCATCTGGACGCCTTAGCAATGGATATGCATGTTTCCAACGGGTACAAGAAGGTGGAGTCGTATGTCCACTTCGTTTTTCTTCAGGCATTCTTGTGGGAACATTTCAAAAGTTATGCTCCTGCTCCTGCAACTTTGCTCGTCAATTTGTATGGTGGCTCGAGAATACTCCGTTGGCAGAGGAGGCGTCCCAGAACTGGTGCGAAACTCGTGGATATCTTTGATAATGTGTCTTCTGTAACTTTCCGTCCATGGGGGCGATCCACCCTTCCATTGTTCAGCCAAAGACTTTTGCTATTGCTTCTGACGGTCCTGATGCTGCGTTGCGTACCGATGCCGAGACTATGAAATCTGGAGAACTTATTTATCTGCACATCTGCATTCCAGGATATATCCCGCCTCTATTCAACGAAGGTCTTACTGTGACTCCGTATAACATCGACAGGGCTGCTCGTCAAATGGGATTTGACCAGGGTGTTCCCTTTATTCGTCCTCCGGAGGCTTCGAAAGAACTTCTCCCGGTTATCTTTGATGCTGACATATTCTTTGCGTCGCAGAGTCTTCCCTTCTGGCCTATTGGGAGAAACTCAGTGGTAACCGACAAGTATAACGAATTTTGGAGGAAGCAACTGTTGGCTTTCCAAGAATTCTCGGAGGATGTTGTGATAAATTACCGTGGTGAGCCATCTTCTGACGTCCTGAAGGAGCATTTCCGGTTGAGGCCACTTCTAGCCAAACGGACCAGAGCTGATGATTGCAGTCCCCAGACAGGAGTGAGATCTAAGAGGCAGGCATGTGATTCGGTGATCCTCAATTCCTCCAATATGCAGGTATTTAAATCTCTTTCCGTTGGTTCCTTCATTTCTCCAGAGTAAATTCTTCTAAGAGTGATTCTTTCTTGAAATCAGGGAATTCCGAAAGAGAATGTCTTCACAAGGTTGGCGCGCATTCAGAATGAGAAGGCTGGTAATGTTGGCCTTCATGTTGAGAAGTCTGACGGTACTGATCTTCATGCTGAGGAGTCTGGAGAAACCGCTCCTTTTCCCGACCATGACGGAGATGATGCAAGCTCGGTTAGACAAGGCGCCTCCCTAAGTGATCTTGTTGATGGGGCCGTGATGGAAATTAGCACCCAAAGCGAAGTAGATATCGGGAGGAATGTAAGAGAGGCAACATCCGCTATTGTTGAGGTGGCTCCCCTTGAAGAATGTTCTGAGCAGGTTCCAATCGATAAATCTATCGTGGCGACTTCTTCTGAAAGACCTCCTACAACTGACAAGGTTCCTGTGACTTGTGAAGTATTGGAAGGGCGACCTGGAGCTTTGTTCGATCCTCCGTTCATTGTTCCTTATCCAGATCATGTGTTGGTTGGAGGATTCAGTGTGCCGGCTCGGTTCAAAGAGTTGTACACGGCGACATGGGAGAAACACGGCCACATTGCTACCACTACGAAGCTCAAAAGTCGTCTTGCATTGGTCAACCGTGTTCAGGAGGCTTTATTTTCTATCCATGGGATGAGCGTCACAACTGGTCGAATGGTTTCTAAGGAGATGATTGAAGACTGGAGGTGCCATCGAGATGTGTTTGTGCAGTACGACTTCAATGCTCCTTGGTTCCTCAAAGGGTTCTCCGAGATTCAGTAGCTCCAGAAATTACAAGGTGAAGCCCCTTCTGCAGAATGTGTTACTCGCCAGGAAGAAGAGGTTGAAAAGTTGTCCGAGGAGTTGAAGGCTGAAGCAGGCTGTTTCTTCAAAGGATGAAAGTCGCTCTTGCCCGAGGAAGGACGAGTTGTCTTCTTTGAAGGACTTTCCGTGAAGGATTCGTGCTATACACTTGTCTCTTCTTTTTCTTTTTGAGTGATAGTGAGGATTTCTTTTCATAATTTGACTTCCGGTTTTGAATTAATAGGTAATTGAATTAGTTTATTTTGAGATAGTTTTGTGAATAACTTTTCTGAAAGAGGTTATTTTAAATGTAATTTGCATCTTGGTCATGAATGATTGCACATGTCATATGAAATTGCAAATGTCGTGTAAAAGGGAGGTATGAAAAACATGCGTTTGATCACTGAGCCTCTTTCTCCATGTGCGGGATGCTAAGTCCCCAGTGAATTCTAAAACTATCTTTCTTTTAAAATTGCTGAATAGAACTTACTTGCTTTTGAAGTCTCACTTGTATCAAACCGAAGTAGCCTCTCCAAGGAAGTCGTCCACATTAATTTTTCAGAGAATTAGAGCTATCCCTCTGAATCAAGTTTCTCCTGAACAATGCGCTTCAAAGCGTTGCACTCACCGGTAGGGTGGTGAAGGAACCGATGGAAATGACAGTACCTTGGGTCCATTGTTTCTTGATCAGTGGGTGGACGCCATACCGGAGGTAACTCCACCTCTCCGTTTCGCACCCACGCCTCCAGCAACTCCAAAATTTTCTTTATTAGGAAGGGAAAGTGTAGGTACCTTGAGTCTAGCTTTTCCTGTGTTAGTGGGCGTAGTGATGTCTCTTCGTGGCTTTGATGTGGAGCACGTTCCGGAGACGAAGTTGGAAGATTTGTGAGTGTCATCATATCTGCGGATCGTTTGTCTGGGTAAAGGGATGTGGAAGGTGTCGTAATATCACTGCTGAGTGATCGAATTGAACGCTCCCATCCTCTGTATCCACGTATTTCCTGATTGATCTCTCCTTCCTCAAGTATTTCTTCGCTTGGTTGGAAGGTCGATGCGGATTGGATAGTCTTCCGGGCTTCAACAAGAGTTTTGAGATATAAATCTTCTAGCAGGGCCCCGTAGGCTGTAGGCTCCCTTTCTTTATCTGGCAGACATGCTGTAGGCTCCCTTTTTTCCGGGCAAGTCCCTTCCTCTGTGGAGTTGCCTCGAGTCTTCATCGCTGGCTGGACCATGTTGTTCCTCTTTCCTGAGTCTCCTGCGATTACGCGCTCTTTTTGCTTCTCCACTGGTAAAGTTGTGACTCCTGGCTAAGGATTCAGCGTTTCTTGCACTGCCTGAGTAGATGTACGCCGACCCTTCTTGTAATTATGATGTTATATCATTCAAAAGGCGGAATGTTTCGCTCTGTATTCTAGCGATACCGGCTTTATTTGCCAAGACATCCTCCCGCATTCTGGCTACACTTCCCATGATATCTGAACCACCTGTGGTCTCCTGGTGAGGATACATCGCGAGATGAAAACCGAAAAATTGAGAATTCAATTTTTTGCAACCGAGAGATCAACCTCCCACTGTGGTCGCCAATTGTTTATGGGTGAAAACTATTCCTGCCGGATTTGGTAATTTGGGGTGTATGGATGAGGAATGAATCTAAACCCTAAACAAATGCACTGCGCGGTGAGTGCTTGTAGATTCGAAATCAATGCATGCAAGTCCGGCCTAAACCAAGAAATGGCCGTTCCAGACTTGTTTCGGTCACAAAGTGAAGGAGATGGGGTTGATCTTAGGGAGGGAAGCGAAGAAGGTGTTGATATTGTGAAGATGTAGGCTTGTTTATGACTTGTAACAGAAAGGTGAGCAGGCTTACGATTGATGCAAGCAGGCTCTGGGTGTTTGAATGCGTTTTGTATTAACACTTGATTTCTGTCTCGTCTGGACTTGTGTTGTTTTTCTCCTGTTGTTTTGTTTTTCCCCTGTCTTGGAAAATAGGTAGAAGAATCTATTTATACAAGTCATTTGAGCCTTATTCACGTCTCTCGTGGGAAGTGGAGGAAGTGGAGTGATGGAGTAGTGGAGGTGTGTGTTGGTGTTACATGACCAGTCTTGCCCACTTCTCTTGTCATCTCTTAACCGTCCATGACTTCCTGACACGTTCTTGTGATGGCGCGTTGCACACTGCACGCTGTAAACCGCCAGACCAATACCCCAGTATGTATCCCCCAGTTTGTGACATGATTTATGTCTCGAGTGTGTGGATCGTGGGACCCACAAAAGGTAGCATGTAATGCTAAATTGAATAACTGCGTTATTCGGGAGTTGATACTTGTGAAGTATTGTGTGTATTTTATGCAGTGCGCATCATGGTGTGGTAAAGTGACGGGAGATGACGCCTCACTGACCAATTAACTCCTGACCAGGGTTGTATAACCAAGCCGGTGAAGTTGGACGGATGAGATGATCTTTGAGACACTCATCTGCGACCGTTAATGAAATTAGGGTTTCTAGAGGAGGTGCGCAAGCATCCCTCTTCAGCCTGGTCGAATCCCAGCTTGGGATATGACTTTGGCCAGGCCGACCGTACATGCGTGTAGACGACATGACGGTGTAGGCGCCTATACCCATTACCTCACGAAAGTATGATCTGGGCCACTCAATTCGTCCGGTGAAGTTGAGTGGTAGAGATCAATTTGTGACAGAAAACCATTGCCGCAAGAGCCGCGCGTCATGCCCATTTCGGGCGCACGTTCCAAGATGACCAATGTTGGTCGGTCTTGGCCGATCGATTTGGTGTGAAGGTGGTAGGCTGGTGTTCACGCCTATACCTGAATATCCCATGAAAACGTGATCTGAGCCATCCAAATTGTCCGGCGAAGTTGAGCGGTCGAGATCAGTTTGCGGTTTGGGAGGTGTGACCACGCTAGTTTGGGCGCGCGTCTTGGAATTACCAGGCATGATATGCCTTGGCCGATCGGGTGAGGGGATAGATGGGTCCATGGTGGTCATCTTTGGTATGACCGGACTGCTTAATCTAATCTTGGACCCTCCATTCGTGCCGGAGAAGATGGACGCTCGTGATGCTCAAAACCCTAATTTTGGGTTTCAAGGACGTGCGACCATGCTTTATTCGGCGTACGAATTGGGATAACCAACCATGGTTGGTCCTGACCGATTGGTCGGGTATATGTAGCGAACCCGCGGTGATTGTGTTGACATGCTCGGCCATTTGAATCTACATCTACACCCTCCATCTATACCGCAAAGATGGATGGTTGAGACTGTTTTGCGACACATGTAATATGCCGCAAACCCTAATTTAGGGTTTTCCGTCCATCTTGCTTTCTGGTTTGGATGTCTTGGAAAGCTAGGCCAATCTTTTGGGGAGGCCGACCATGCGGGGTCCGCGTTGGTTCTAAGTGGATATTCCATACCCGCTTGGGGGTGATGGAATTGATCCGGTCATCCAATCATGCTTGTGGAGTTGGATGATCGTGATCATATCCCGGGGATACGGTCCAGTCCGGATTCTCAATCGGGCTAGTATAACACACCGAGAGTGGCTCAATCGGGCTAGTATAACACACCGAGAGTCAGCATGTACGGGTATTTCGTACATGGTTTCATTATAATGCTTGGAGGTTCGTGTTGCTCTGCTAAGAGTAACACTCAGTCGTCATGCCGCACTGATAATGAGTACAGGAAATACAAGACTGATTGCGCATTAATTAATAATGCTAGAAATTCACAGGGTATATGGGATTGTTGCTACATGCTCCAACCTGGATGAATTTCATGTATTCACAGAATGGGATTGTTGCCACATGCTCCATTCTAAGTGAATTAGTAAAGTGAAGGAGTATCCAACACTTATTAATGGCTTTATCTTTTACAAGATGTCAGCGCATGATTTTCTAGTTTTTTTACAATTTTAACCTTAAATGAAAATCCACCATCAACATTAAGTCCCCTGCCTAGCACATAATGGTTACACTATTGTGGGTTAGGCATGAGATGGTGACATACATATGTGAGAAAGACAGGATAAAAGAACCTTGTGTGAGCAAACGTGGGACCCGAACGTGGGACCCGATGTGAGCAACCTTATTTTTTTTTTAAATGAACCTTGTGTGCTCAAATGTAAATGTGGGTCCTGTAGAAAGCGTTGAAGCAGCTTCTGGAGCAGGCCCGGGAGAGCGTTGAAGTGTTGGAGCCGAAACGCCTTCTTCTCTTCAGAGAGCTTTGATTGGGGCGACTATGCCTTCGACCAACTGGGATGGGATCAAGTGGGACCCGCCGCGTGCCTGACCGAACGTCGACCACGTGTTTCGACCGAAACCGGCCTGTTGCGTGCGCTGTTTTATTCGAATACCAGCCTTGTGACTTTGATCAATACCGGACTTGAAACTTGAGCAATACTGGACTTGTGACTTGATCAACACCGGACTTGAAACTTGAGCAATACCGGACTTGTGACTTGACCAACACCGTACTTGAAACTTGAGCAATACCGGACTTGTGACTTGATCAATACCGGACTTGTGACTTGATCAATACCGGACTTGTGACTTGATCAACACCGGACTTGAAACTTGATCAATACCGGTGTTTGGAACCAATACCAGCCTTGTGTACTCCAACGTGAATGTGTGTTCTGTCGTGTGTGACTACACATCTCACGCGTTTTTATACAAGTATTGACTCATGTATTTTATTGTAGAATGAAGAAAAGAACTCTGTTGAGATGTCTTAAGGGATAATCTTTGGTGCCAAGTCGGGAGGTGTTGACGACTTCAAATATATGCCGAACATTGATGATGAGTTGTTCACCGCGCCCTTTCAACTATATCAAAATATCTGTTCCACAAGATAACCCTTCTCCCATCGACTTCAAGGTTTTTCATGCTCCGCTGGGCCCTCATGAAGGATGGATGAGACGTATGTTGAGCAATGAGTACATCAAAGATAACTTGACTAGAGCGCAGATTATTGATGCAGCTTGAGTGTTGAAACGGATCGAGAGGATGTTAAAGTGGTTTACGTGCGAACGTTGAGGTGGATCCTGGAGAGAGTGTTGAAGAAGGATTACGAGAGCGAACGTGGGTCCGGAGAGAGCATTGAGGCGGCTCTTGAATAGACCATTGAAGCGACACGCTAGAGGGGGTGTTGAAGTGTTTCCCTCTTGATTCGATTTACCCTTGCGAATTCCATGCTTCTTGACTGACCATCTCTCTCATGTTGAAGAATTCCTTGATGACGGTGAAGGAACTTCATCTTGAGCCTCGATCCCCAAGCGTGGTTTACATGGTTTGTTCGTAGTGGTTGTTGTCGAACCAGATATGTAATATCTTGGACATTGTTTCATCATTATGGGAGTCGTGCATGTGGTACTGGAGTTGGAGTTGACGGACGCGCAAGATGTTGTATCTCGGTGGTTTTCCTCTTGCTGCTTCAGGGAACTGCTTACTGAAGGTTGAAGGTTGTATCGCTTTGTTGGTGAGATATATGCCCCTACAAACATTATGAGGCTCTTCATTACGGCAGGCTCGGTTCTTTCTATCGGGGCATATGTTGTTGTAGATGAGCGTTCAACACTCCAGAGGATGACCAAAAGCGCGGATTCTCCAACATAGCATGATAGACATGTACCACCTGCATCGATAAAGTGACTCGCCCGGATCTTGCTCGATATGACGCGTGGACATCGTTATCTTCTTGAGGCTACTCCCTTGAGGTGTCGGCTCCAGTGGAAGATTGCCGTCATAGAGCGTTGATACGTTGCACCGGCATTCTTTAAACCAAATGGCAGTATGGTATAATAAAAATTTCCGAGAGGAGTTCGAAAAGCTATCTTACTTGCATCATGCTCGTACATCCTTATCTCGGTTGTAGCCGCTACATCCATCTATGGAGGAGAACATGCCGTGTCCGCTGGTCGCATCTACTAACGTGTCGATGTTAGGTAGAGGAGGATCGTTTTTGGAGTAGCACCTGTTCAAGTCTCTGAAGTCTATGCAGCACCTGATATATCCATTTTCCTCGTGTCTGAACTACAACTGTTTAACCGACTTGGATCCAGGTATGACATGTAGATGATGGGTGACCAATTTTCATCTAAATCCGACATTTCTTCATATCTCCAAGCGAATATGTCCTGGTACTCTTTGAGAAGTTCCACGAGCTTCGTGTGTTTATCCGTACACAAGGTTGAGCTGATGGAGATAGGCCTAGGAGATTCCTCAACGATTTCAATCTCATCAGTTGTGGAGTTGGTGTCATCTTGCAGTTTGTTGTGGAGCATCTAGCACTTGTTCTTGTGGTTCGTTGTTGTTGTAGCATTCCATTGGGTGGAGAGAGACGGGTAGCATCTTCCACTGCTATTGATAATGGCAGTGTCGGTATACCGTTTTCCCTTTCTGGTCACGACTCGCCACAAAAGTTCGTTCCCTCTTCGTGTGAACGTGGGTCGTGGCTTCATAGGATGGAGAATAATGCTTCGTCAACAAAGATGCATTGTGGGTTTTAGCCCTCAATGATGCAAGTCGGTCTTCTTCCTGAATTGACGCCCACGTGGGGAGTGGGACGCAACGAACTTGTCTGATTCTTTCCGCGGAGCTTCTCCCGTATGTCTTTGGTTTGGTTTCCCTAGAAGTCCGTCATTGTGTAGGCTTCCGTGCGACCTTGCACAGGAGAACCTTGGATGTCCCGAGAGTCTTGAGAGTAATCACATTCGAAGACGCTCCCGTGTAGATAATAAGGCCGTCTTGAACTCGAATCCTTGATGCGTGCGGTGACATGTAGGGCACGGTCGTGACCTTCCTCTCAGTTGATTGCGGCAAAACGTCTCCACGCGCCGATTCTTCGAGAGGTGTGAAAGTTCGCATAAACTTTCCACTAGAGAAACCGCTTCCCGATCCACCTACCTCGGTTCATAGTAAAACTATTGACTTGAGGAGGATCGTTGTGAGGATCAGTCCCAGTATAGGAGTCTCCATGACAGACCGCTCATATCTCGATGTCGCTTCTTTGATCGAGTCCATGGAGGTCCGCGCCGCTGAAGTACCTTCTCCGGTGCATTGAATACATTCCTTTTTTGCTCTAGGGGCTGTCGCGGCTCTTGTGGAAATCGATCAGTTAATGTCTTAAGAAAAGTGAGTACCTCTTTCTGAGTTGCGGCCATATCCGTTTGAGTCTTAGCAAGAACTTCTTGCTTCTCCATCAAGTCTGCAATGGTAATGGGGGATGGTCCTCCTCTCATCCCTCCGGCTCCTCGTCCTGATGAAGGAGTGGAAGTTGTTGCTCTGGTGACTACTAGAGGTGTTACACTTGATGAGATGCCGGGATTTGCGGCTGCTCTGGCTCTGGTGATTGGAGGTGTTACACTTACTGGAACATCTCCTGCTACGCTGGCACTGGTGGTAGAAGTGACGGCTCCATAAGATGTATTGACCACGGTAGCTCCACTGACAGGTACATCGACACCGGGAGTGTTATCCACACTAGCTCCATCATAATTGATTGTTGATCCGGACACGAGTTTCTACCATCTTGAAATGGATTGATGATTGAATTGGTCCTAAGATCTACCCTTTTTAAAATTGATAAAATTGAATCAGATTTTAAAGAAATTGACTTTACAACCGAGAGATTAACCCCCCGTTGTGGTCGCCAATTGTTTATGGGTGAAAACTATTTCTGCCGATTTTGGTAATTTGGGGTGTGTGGATGAGAAATGAATCTAAACCTTAAACAAATGCACTACACGGGAGTGCTTGTAGATTCGAGAAATCAATCTGTGCAAATCCGGCTAAACAGAGAAATGGCCGTTCCAAACTTGTTTCGGTGACAAAGTGAAGGAGATAGGGTTGATCTTAGGGATGGAAGCGAAGAAGGTGTTGAGATTGTGAAGGTGTTGGCTATGTATGACTTGTATCATAAAGCTGAACTGGCTTGCAGGATGTAAGCTATCAGTTCCGGTGTTTGAATATGATGGTATCAACACCTACCTCTGTTGTCTGGACTTGTTCTTGTTGTTTTTGGAAATAGGGAGGAGAACCTATTTATACAAGTCATTTGAGCCTTATTCATGTCTCTCGTGGGAAGTGGAGGAAGTGGAGTGATGGAGTAGTGGAGTTGTGTGTTAGTGTTACACGACCAGTCTTGCCCACTTCTCCTGTCATCTCTAACCGTCCATGAATTCCCCGACACGTTCTTGTGATGGCGCGTTGCACGCTGTAAACCGCCGACCAATACCCCAAATGTATCCCCCAGGTTTGTGACATGACCGATGTCTCGAGTATGTAGATCGTGAGACCCACGTAAAGTAGCATGTAATGCTAGACTAAATAACTAAGTTATTTAGGAAGTCGATACTTGTGAAGTATCGTGTGTATTCTATCTGAGTCTTGCATCATGGTGTGGTAAAGTGACGGGTGGTGATCACCATGACGCCTCACTGACCAATTAACTCCTGACCAGGGTTGTATAACCAAGCCGGTGAAGTTGGACGGACGAGATGATCTTTGAGACACTCATCTGCGACCGTTGATGGAATTAGGGTTTTCGAAGAGGTGCGCAAGCATCACTCTTCTGCTTGGTCGAATCCAAGCTTGGGATACAATTTTGACAGGGTCGATCGTGCATGTGTGTAGACGACATGACGGTGTAGGCGCCCATATCTCATTGTCTCGTGAAAGTGTGATCTGGGCCACTCAATTTGTCCGGCGAAGTTGAGTGGTCGAGATCAATTTGCAACAGAAATTTGGTGTCGCAGAAGCCGCGCATCATGTCAGTTTTGGGCGCGCGTTCCAAGACGACCAAGCTTGGTCAGTCTTGGCCGATCAGCCCGACGTGCATACGGTGGGATGGTGTATATACATGTACTTCATCGTCCCATAGAAACGTGATCTAAGACACTCAATTTGTCCGGTAAACTTGAGCGGTCGAGATCAGTTTGTGGCTGGGAAGTGTGACCACGCCTAGCTTGGGCGCGCGAATCAAGGTGTACAGCCAAGTTTGGTCTTGGCCGATCGGGTATGGAGACAGGTGGGCACACAGTGATCGTGTTGATACTTACCGGACTCGCTTAGTCTATTCCTGGACCCTTCGTTCGTGCAGGAGAAAATGGACGCTCGTGATCGCGACACAACCCTAATTAAGTTTTGCCGGCCGTGTGTCATACCCAGTTTGGGGCGCACGAATCAAGACGACCAACTATAGTTGGTCCTGACCGATCAGTCAGGTATGTAGGCACCCACGGTGTTTGTGTTGACATGCTCTGGGCCCTTTGAATCTACATCTACACCCTCCATCTATGCCTGCGAAGATGGATGGTTGAGACTGTTTTGCGATACATGTAATGTGCCGCAAACCCTAATTTAGGGTTTTCTGTCTATACTGCTTTGGCTTGGACGGTTTGGCAAGCTATGCCACCCCTTGGGGAGGCCGACCATGCGGGGCACGCGTTTGGTCGGTGGTGTATATTCCAATACCTGCTTGGGGTCATGGATTTAATCTAAGCCATCCAATCATCTTTGGTGAAGTTGGATGGTCGTGATCGTTTAAAGGACCGATATGGTCGGTCCAGATTCAAATATGCTCAATCGGGCTAGTATAACACACCGAGAGTTGTATGCTCAATCGGGCTAGTATAACACGCCGAGAGTTGTAGCATGTAAGGGTATTTCGTACATGTTTTACTACTAATGCTTGGAGGTTCGTGTTGCTCTGCTGAGAACAACACTCAGTCGTCATGCCACACCTAATGAGTACGGAAATACAAGGTGGATATGCATTAATTAATAATCTCAGTAAATTCACAGGGTATATGGGATTGTTTCTGCATGCTCCAACCTGGATGAATTTTATGTATTTAATTCACAGAATACTGGGATTGTTGCCACATGCTCTATTCTAGGTGAATTAGTAAAGTGGAGAAGTATTCATCACTTATCAGTGGCTTTATCCTTTGCAGGATGTCAGCGCATAATTTTGGCCTTTACAATTTTAGCCTTAAATGAAAATCCACCATCAACAATTTCTTAATGAGATTTTGACTTAAGTTATGCTTAACATAATATTAATTTAAATTCTAACAGTTTAAGTTCGTCATACAAATTTCCATTTTAAAAGATGATTGAATCTATTTCCGAAGACCTATCAATATATGAATTTATCTTGTATTTTCTTTTAATCCTTATTTTACACTAAGCATCTGAATACTATTATTACTACTTCAAGTATATTTGTTTCATTTTAAGAATTTACTCTATTATTTGTTAGTCCAAAGATAATTTCGGTATAAAATTTCTAACAAGTGTCTTTTCTGGTTTATATATTATATTCTCGCTTCCTTAAGTCTAATACCTAATATGTATTATATCAATTATCTAGTTTAGACGCAAAACATGTATCTCTAATTTGTAATTAGTTAAGTTACGTTCAATACGATACTAATTGAGATATGTTATTCAGTATTATCGTCACCTATAATTACTATTATAATATTTTTATTATGACATTGATGGTTTAACTATTATTTTAACTACTCTTACAAATATTATAAAATCCCAAAAATATTATTAACATTTATATAATTATAATTTGTTTATTCTTCATGTAGGTCAATGTGTTCAGTAAGTTTCTATGTGATTTACAATAATACTAATCTCATTGTTTTTATCGTATTAAATTGTCTATGTGTTCATACTTTTTAGATTATTTATTCTCAAATCCTTATTATCTAAAGTTATTGGTGTACCCTACAATTTTTACTTCATTCCATATACAAACAACCAAGCAAACAACTCAATCAATCAAATAAATCTTCTAATTATCTATAGCTTTTACCGAGTGATTAACATTTATCTCACAAACCCAACCCAGTTCTAAACTAATCTAGTTCACTAAATGGCACTGGCTAATCCTATTGTTTCCCATATAAGATCTAATAGTGAGCTCTGATACCAACTTTGTAGCGCCCCAAAACCTAGTAGCTGACTAATCTAAGAGATTAGCTAAATAAAGAGGTACTAAAATCTAAATCATTTACTTAAACATTCAATTAAGAGATCTGCTACAAAACTTAACCCCAAAACTAGGGCTGTCAATGGGTACCAATTACCCGGAACCGGAATCGGACCCGCTAGATTCGGGTCCGGTTCTGGGTCCTAAAGTTGGAGCCATTAACAACTTAGGACCCGACAGGTAATTACCCGATTGGACCCGAATGTTAACGGGTCGAAACGGGTAATACCCGTCGGGTACCCAGTTAAGTATCTTTTTATTCATCTTTTTAGCAAAATCATAGGTATTTTGCTAGCTTCAACTTTGATTTTTTTTCCATTTTTCATTTTTTTTTTCCATTTAATCTTTATTTAGTACATTAATAAAGAAATAAGAATAAATTTTTATAAAAATAATTTAGATTTTAGTTAAAAAGAGAAAGAAATTAAGTTTTTATGATTTCCTTTATAGTTTTTTTAATACCCAACGGGTACCCGGGACTTTAAACGGGTCCGGTTCAGGGTCCACAAATTTAGGAACCGAACCCGGATCCGTTAGGAACCGGACCCGACCTTTATAAGTAGGGTCCGGGTCTAGTGATACCCGGGAGGACCCGGACCCATTGACAGCCCTACCCAAAACAATCCCCGCTCTGAAATATATATATACAAGAACTCCTCTCATATGATACATATACAATAATCATTTGATTTACAAATAGAATATAAAACATACTAAACATAGCAGAAGTTAACCAAATAACAGACTCAACTCCTCGAAGCTTTCGCTGCGCAACTCTGATCTGTCTCTGAAACTGAAAGTGGGAATGGGTGAGCACATCATCCCTAAAAGGGGTGCCCAGTAGGAATAACATTTAACTTTCAAGTAATCATTTAAATGATTTGAAAACAATTCATGTTTTCCCTAACATTAAAACACAACCAACTCACAGAAGTAAACAATCATGTATATGGAACTAACTCCTTCCAAACAATGTACTAATATGGTGATTCAGCCTCCACCTAGTTATTGCAATAAAACAAAGTAGGTATAAATGAAGGAGCATGATCCTATATACCACAGATGGAAATTCTCATTTCCAAACAATCAATGGAAATTCTTATTTCCCAAACAATTCATAAAAACGAACAATGCATTACGATTCCTTTCCAAGCAATGGAAAGATTAAAACAAACAACAAAACTTTTGAAATTTTAAATAAAACAATGCATGGAATACACAACCAGACAATGCATGAATTTGTTAAACATAAACTCTTGTAAAAGAAAACAACAATAATCACAAAAGATCTAAATATAAATTCCCACCTCTTTTAATGACAAGCCACGCCTACCTCGAGATCCACGATCCACTGGTTCATTCTTTGAATCGATCGTTGTTAATATAGACTAACTGTTAATCACACAAGAAGTCTAAGAAACTAGCTAAAATAGCTCACACAAGAATCATACAAGTCTAACTAAGGGTGCACACGGTACGGTTTGGCTCGGTTCTTGCCAATACCGAGTACCTGTACCTCCCTAAACTCGGTTCCAAAATTTTGGACCGGTACTTGTACCCTGTACCTCGGTTCCGGTACTGTTCGGGACCAATACGGTACCAGGTACGGTTCCGGTACTATACTCGGTTCCAGACAGCAAGTAATTCTAACCAATAGCTAAGGGTAGCGTAATATGAATCCGAAAATAAAAAGCAGAAAACACTGAAATCATTCCTTTATATGAGAAGTTGACAACAAGGTAAGGCTTAGTTTGGTATTGCAGCAGCTTTTGTAAAAGCACTTTTCTGTTGTGCGTTGCTGTGCTGTGCTGTGAGAAAAAAAAAAGCAGTTAGACGTTTGGTAAAATATTAATTAAAGTTGAAGCTGATTAAAAAAGCAATCAAAGTGTGTTTGGTAAAATTTCAGATTCAACCATAGTTGTTGTAGCAAATGACAAAAACAGACATATCTCTAATGGTAGGTTTATTCAATTTTATGGGGTTTAAAAATAATTAATTATTTTACTATATAATATTAATATTCATACTAATTACCACTATTATTATGATTGTTAAAAAATTATTTTACTTATTACTTATATAGATATATTTCAAACAAAAAATGAAACTAAAATTAAGTAATTATTTAATATTTTTTTAGTTATACTGTTAACAAATTAAATGAAATGGTATATAAAATAGTTTGAAAAATTAAAAAAAAATTAAACAAATTAAAGAATGCAATATAAGAAATAATAAAAAAAATTGATTGTATATAAATTTAAGGGGTAACTTTTGTCATTTATAAAATAAAGTAGGGATAAAAAAGATAAATCAATCATTAAATTTATGTGGGGCCACAACTTATGCTTTTGTAGCTTTTAAAAGCTCCTCCTCCCCGGCTTCTAAAAATTGAGGAATTTGGGAAGTGCTTTCAATAAAAAGCACTTTGATTTTTTTTTACCAAACACTAATTTCAAAAATTATTGACATAAATAGCTTTTGAAAGTGCTTTTGAGAAAATAAAAGCATTACCAAACCAAGCCTAAGTGTCATCACAAATACCACTGGCTCCTTATATTAGAGTGGACGAAGAACGGACGCTAAATTGCTTACAAATACACCAGTACAATCCGCAAATATCAAATGTGGTATGATCAGGATCTGAAAGCTTGAAAGTGGAACACTACATGGCGCACCTCAAATGAAGCCAGCAAGCTCGTTCTAAGATTGTACCTGGGGGACGTGTACTGGCAATGATAGGGCTCGTCGTGTAACAACTTGGTATTGCTCGGCATAATCTCTCTCTGCATCTAATGATGTATCTGAAAGAGCCATGAAGATATTCAATTAATTAGCTCGATATAACATATATGGATTAGATGTATGAATAACATAATCTGGTTTTGTTAATTGTGTGTAGAAAGTAGACTTACCGCTGGAAGAAGTAGCTAACAGGAAAATCAAGCAGACCAATAGAAAGAAACAGAAAAGGAAAACGATGTTCTTGGTCATCATCGATAAAATTCATGGCTTTCAAATAATCTACCCCTAAATCCTATGGTTAGAATTATTCGGTATTTTCGGTCCGGGACGGCACGGGACTAGGGCAGGACCGTGTACATGTACCTGCTTAGCCCCGGTTCCTAATTTTTGGACCGGTACCTGTACCCCCTTCCTCGGTTCGGTCCAAAATCAGGTACGGTTCCACCGGTTCCGAGACGGTCTGTCGGTCCGGCTCGGTTCATGTGCACCCTTAAGTCTAACTAATGATTCTAAGCCCATTTACGACTTTACATATTTTTATTCTCTATCTTTAGCATAGCTAAGGTTTACTAATTCAATTAGGTTGATTTTATAATCTATTAGCTAAGTCTTACGAATATCTACAACTTTTTGTAGAATAAGCCAAAGGCTAACTCAGACCATAAAGGTCCAATTCATCAATTATAGGAAAACTAGTCCTAAGCCCAAGTCCACTAACCAGCCCAATAAACTAAGGTCCATTCTATCTGAGTCAACTAACGGTCAAACTGATGGTCACATGTCAACTAACAGTCAACGTCCAAGGTCAGGTCAAGATCCAGGGTCAATGGTCAGACTTGGTCAAAGGATTCAACTCAGTCAAATCTCACTAAGTCAGGTTTGGTCAGGTCCAGTCACTGAGTTAACTCAGTCAGATACACTAAGTCAGATAATAATTGAGTCAGCTAAGCTAAACTGACTGCGATGACTAATAGGTCTAAACTATTGGTTCAACAGCCTTTCACTTTACTTCATAACTAGACTGATACTAACACACCTATTGACATAACTTCACAAGCCAAAGTACAGTTCAATTATTCTTAAATAAACTTCAAACTTTAATTACAATTACAAACTAGGTTTACCTGCAATTGCAGCTTTGAGCTTTTCATTCATCAATCACTAACTAAAATCCTACAACTACCATCTCAGTTACACCTGCCCTGCCTACAACTCTTGAACACACAGAACACCACTATAAGTGCAGGTTCACTCCGATTACAAACCAATTCCTGGTATTCAACTTCACTGCCAACTCCATGAACTGCAACCAAACAAACCACACAGTCCAACTTCCCCCAATCACACCAACTGTGACATTACCATTGCAACACCAGTTCCCTTTAATTCATCATTCATCTATACCACAGCCAAAGCTTCATTCCATACTCATCTCGCAAACACAATTCCATCAACAATCACAACAACAACTCAAGCATCTTTATCTAACTAAAAATATTCAGCACAACAATCATACTCCTCTTAAACCACTTCTGCACCACCAGTTCAATACCACCAGCAAAACTACACATCTTTAATCTCCTAACATTCATTCAATCCAATCACACACCACCAGAACCTCCACTAGCTCAACTGCAGAGTTCAACAACACCCACAACTCTCTGTTCTTCAAGTTTAATATCATCAAAACACACAACAATAACATAAGCATATTTACTTAACTTAGCACAACCCCATTCCTCTATCAACAACCTTAATTTGCATTCCCAAATTTATCCACAGAAACCCTAATTATGACTCTTGATTTTACAATTAAACCAAAACTGGAACTCCATATACTCCATCTAGCTTCAATTTAACAAACCCATGAAGCACTTAATCAATTCGAATTCACAAAACGTAATAAAAAATAAATAAATCTAAGAACTCTAATTTACCTCTTTCTCCAATTTTTGAACTGAACCAACTCTCGAATCAACACCAACACCAACCTCATCAACTGCTCTTGATTCTAATCCTCGTAGTCATCCAAACCCATCTTTTATCTCATCTGATTTCTCTAATGCTTCAACAAAACCCTAATTCTTAATTCGTCAAATAACTTCTCTTATTGTTTAATTTAATCCGTTCATCTTCAACATGCAGAAACCCTAACTCCTGATTCAATTCTCAAACAACTCTACAACTTCAATCGATCTACAAACTCTAATTCAATTCCTAAACCTTCTATTCTCTAATTCAACCTCAAAACATCAATCAATCTTCCAATCTAGTAAACCCCTCCTGTAATTCTTTCTTATTTACCCTTAATTGAATCTCGAATTCAAATACAGAACCCTATTACCTTTTACCGATTCTTCCGCAGAACTAGTTCATCTCATCAAAACAACATCAACCCATCTTATATCTTCTTCCTAAAACATCAAATTTATCTTCCAATTCTTTCTTGAACTCCTCCAGAAACCCTAACTCTACTTACAGTAACATCATCTTCTTATTCTCCCGAAACTAAATCGACCCAGCACCATCACCACCTCACTCAGATCATCGTGTTATAAAACTTCAGCTACTCGACTCACAAACACCAAGCTCAGAACTTCGATTTGAAAACGACAGGAGGAAGAAGAAAGAAGAACAAAGGAGAAAGAAGAAGAAGAAAGAGAAAGAAGAAGATAAGAATGAACTCTTCTCGATCGGTTTGGTGGAGATATGGCCAACCAAAATTTACTAAGGCACACACATTTTGGATTAGGGTTGTCCCTTCAAACAAATCCAATGATATCTTCTTCTTCCGATATCCGAATGACACGTTCGAATAGTCCATTTTGCATAACTTCTCGAGTTATATCTAACGGTACTAGTTTTGTATCTAAATCGTTGTTAAATTAATTTCTATTAATTAACGTTCGAGTAATGCTAAACGAGTAATTTGCGGCTAAGACGTCTCTTGACTAGTCCAATAGCATTGACGAGCTTGAGGGTCCTTACATTCTGGGGAGGAAAAATTACAGTGTTGTCATCCTCTTGCAAGACAAAAGAACAACAACAAAAACCAACCTTTACCAGAGAAAGGTTGAAAACCAGTTTTAACTAATGCAATGCAAATGTTAAAACCCCGAAACACATATGCTTTTATGTTAAACCAAAAACGATTCAACAATGTTGTGACTTTTTCACATATTAGTTTCAATCGGAACCCCTTATGATCCTTTGATAAAGCCTATCAACATGGGCTAGAACTTAATCCTCTATCTTGTAGGGAATTGAATTGCGAAACCAACGCAAAAAGAATGAGATCATTCCGAGTTCGGACGAAGAAGTTATGGGCAAAACAGTTTTACACTCTTTCGTATGGACCTATCACTAGGATCGGTTACAAAATTACTAGTAGTCACTAGGACCGGTTACTAGGATCGGTTACAGGAGTTACTTGTGCCGGATCACAACGCTAAACTGTTTTTGACATAACTTTTGCATACGATGTCCGAATTCAGTGATTTTTGGCTCGTTTTAACCGTAAAAACAAGAGATACACATATATAATCAGTAGATATCAACATCATAAACCAAAAATTACCGTTTCTATCAAAAGCTCAAATATAGATAGAGAAAGTATGAGTATAGAAGAAAATAAATCTCCCTTAAGATGTTAATTAGTCATATAATAACCGAGAGATCATGTGCTCAGTTTGACATGCTTCCTCACCCTTCATAAGATTGAGGACAAAGGTGAGCAAGCACAATTCAACACAACTAGGTTGTGTTGAGCTGATCCTTGTCTTGTTCGTCACGAGTGACTAAGAAAGAATCATCATTCTTGACCTCTTGCTTGGTTTGTTTTTTCTTGTTCCATCTCTTGTTTTTCTTCTTTGACTTGTGATGAAGAGTGTCATTATCACAACGTTTACTAGTACAAGAGATTTCAGACATGATGTCTTTCTTTAGTCTTTTAAGAAAACTCTTGTAATTATTGTCACCAACAATTAACAGCTGAGAGTCATTCTTGTGACTAACTTTTAGTCCCTTCTTGGGTATAGAGGACTTCGGGACCCATTTTGAGTTGAGTTTCGCAGGAGCAGCTTTCTCATTCATACCATTAGGATGATTGTCCTTTTGAATACTTTGCGAAACAACTTTTCTCCAATTTGGAACATCAGATCTTGTCTTAGAATTTGCAAAGTCATCTTTTTTTCTATAATATGGTCTTTTATTAGATGACCTTGATGAGTGATAGGAAAAATTTGAACTATCATTATAATAATTCTTTTGCCTAAACTTAGGACAATATCGATCTGAGTTCTTTTGGGGAGCAATCTTAGCCAATTCGTTTGATACAAAAGAAAGTGTATCTTTTATCTTACGAATATTGCATCCCCATTCCACATGCCATTTATTACCACAATAACAACAATGCTTAGCAACATACGAAGTCTGAGTTTTAATGTTACCTTTTTGTGGATCCTGTTGCATTGGAGCTTGACGATTCTTCTTCTTCTTCTTTGTTCAACTTTGTTGCTTTCTTGACATTAGAAGAAGTGCTCTCTTTGATTGTCGTACTTGAAGAGTATGGTTGAACATGATTCTTAGGCTTGACTGGTTTTCCTACTGTACGAGCATCTTTTACATCAGTGGAAGCCTCTGGTTTAGAAGAATTTGTAGCTTTAACAAATTTTACCTCTTTGCTAATACGTGAAGCATCTATTCCCTTATAACCCAATCCTCGTGTATCACGATGATTTCTACTTGCTTCTAACATTGAGGTTAGATTGTTTGAGCTAACATTGAACTTCTTAAGGTCCAAATTTTCTTCTTCCAACGTCTTGATTTTATCAAGAGCACTAGCTAGATCATCCTCAAGGCATTTTTCTCGTGTGAGATATTCTCCTTCTTTCTCTTCAAAGTTCTTTTGTTGAGAGTTAATCCTTGCATCAGATTCAACAAGTTTCTCTTCCAACAACTGTACTTTTTCAAGAGCCGCATTACGATCTTTCTCATCTTGAGAAAGACTAACACATATTTTGTCTTTAAGACTCTGTATTTGTTGTGAGAATTTTTATTTCAGCAAGTTATGCTCTTCATCGAGATTTTCAAACTTTAAAGTTAAATCTCGTTTTCTTTCAAGTGCTTAAAGAAGATCATTAGAACAAATAAGATATTGTTTGCTCAATTCCTTTAGTTCAGATGTTTTTACACTTGATCTTTCATCAGAAATCTCAAGTATAGAACTCAAAGATATCTCGTTAGAGACATCATCAATTAAGCAACCTTAAATTGAAGAACTGTCTCCTTTTGAGCACATATCTTGTGACACGTTAACTGAGTCTTTATTTAGTTTTCACTCTCGCTTAACTCTACTTTGACTCATGTCTTATAGGTTGGATCGCATCAAACACAGATTGTTAGATCTTTTCGTGTTTGCCTGCTCTGATACCAATTGAAAAGACGAGGGTATCCAAATATACCTCAATCTAAAACTTTTCCACCTATAAGTCCTTTCTCCGAAAGTGATTGTCTATGGACTGAGTCGAGACAATACAACTAATCGGTTCACACTTCGTGTGATCGTCTATGGATACAAGATCGAGACAATACAACAACGAAGTATGATTACTTGATAATAGGTTCGGACTTAACCAAACACTATAGGATTATTATCAAGTAATTAGGAATTAACGTTTGTGTATTTTACTTCTAATTATAATAAAAATAATTATAATTACGGAAATTAGAAAAGTAAAAGACACAGCAAGATTTTGTTAACGAGGAAACGGCAAATGCAGAAAAACCCCGGGACCTTGTCCAAAATTGAATACTCTCAGGATTAAGCCGTTATACAAAATCTAAACCAACTTCGTTTAGTTGAGACCAAGCAACTAAACCTATAGTTCACCTAGTTCCGTCTGTATCCCTGCGCCTCCAACTTGTAATAAGTCACGCACTTGGAACAATTCCTTTGGTTCGTATTCCAAACAGTAAAGGAACAACAAATTTGTTCGGTAACAACTCTTTTCAAATAAGTGATATGAGTTTGGCAAAAGACTCTTCCGTTTATCCTAATAAACTCATTTGTCAGGTTCTTAGATCAATCTCTTAACAACTACCAAAGTAATTGTCTAGACTATGCAATCAATACTTTGAATCACAAAGAATTGTATTGATGCCGATCTACTCAACTAATCAATCAAGGTTATCACAAATATAAACCGATTATATTTGGATCCCCAGCCGATCAAATTTTGTGCACACCAAAGATTATGAACTCAAATAAGAAATCTTCTTTATCTTCAAATCTTCTTAGATCTTCAATAAACACCTGCACACAATCAACTTGAATCTCTTGTGATCAATCACATACAGAACGGAGTCTGTTAACAATGGATTATCATAAGACGTTTTTAGATCTACAAACAGTATAAAGATCCCCGTCGAAACTTCGATCTAGTTTGAGTGAATCTTATATCAGAAGAGAAGATTCTCAAGCATAAACAAACTAGGTGCAATCAAAGTTCAACAACCGTTAGTCAATCAAATCAATCGAAAACTAATAATAAAATGCAATTATCTAGTTTTCCACCAACGGTACTCGTAGAGCTTCCCAATCCCAAATAAGTCTTTAAAACGAGCGGTCGTAAGAGATTTCGCCTAATTAGGGTACTTTCCTCTCCGAATAGACGGCTCCACCAGTAACAACACAACAAGGTAGTTTTGCTGGCTCTGAGGATTAGTTTGCTCGAAATGCAAACTTCAATATTTATAGACCAAGGAAGTTTGGACACCAAGGAATTTCCAAAACCGAAAATATTCTCAAGATATGTAATATATTTCCAAATTCGGTTTCCATAATTCCTGGAAATGATTTTTCCAAATATTGACCGAAATCTCAGTAGAAAATCTCCAATTAGTAAATGCACATTACCAATTTTTATTTTCTAAAGATATGCCTTTTAATTGCTGGAAATTAAAAGCATATAAAACTAAAAACCTTAATTAAAAGATTCTCAATTTATTTCGATCCTGGATTCTCCTTTAGCTATTAAGGAATATCTTTGAACAATAAAAGATAAGAGTTACTGCACATGTTCAAAGGATGTCGACATCTTTACTTTGTAAATCCTTTTTCATATTTATAATTTTGGAACCGATTTTCCACACTTCTAAACAGGTTTAGAATTGGTTCATCTGACTTCCAAGAATTATGTGATTGATTATCCTATCAAATCACCAATCATGGGTTTCACGGTTCTACCAAAACAAGTTTCCGTTCTACCTCCATGTGGGTACTAGGATCGGTCACACTAGTTTTCCAAAATTGGTTGACTATGTACTAGGATCGGTTACCACATATTTATGGTATTTAACTTGTAGTCGGATGCACAAGTCATAGGATAGGTTAAAAATTACTAAGACTTGTTGCACCTCTTACAAGGATCGATTCCACACACTTGTGATCGGTTGCACCTCTAACTAGGATCGGTTCCCCAATGTCTAGAGTTGGTCATACCAATTACAACATATCGATCATACCATCTCAGGTGATTACTTAAGATCGGTTTCACTAATAAAAGTCATACCAATACAAAAGTCAGGCCTTGTGAATATTTTTACCAAGTGTTTGAGGGTGAAAACCGTTTCTGCTGATTTTGGTAATTTTGGGTGTGTAGGTGAGAAACGAATCTAAACCCTAAACAATGTACTGCACGGGAATCTTTTGATTCGAGAGATCAATCTGTACAATCCTGGCCTAAACCAAGAAATGGCCGTTCCAGGCACGTTTCGGTCAAAAAGTGAAGGAGAAGGGTTGGTCTCAGGGAGGGAAGCGAAGAAAGTGTTGAGACCAGAATAGTTGATTCTGGAAGTATGGGCGTTTTGTGACTTGTATCAGAAAATTGAACTGGCTAGCTGGATGAAAAAGCTATCAGATGATATCTGGATGTTGTATTGTTCTCCTGACCAAAACTTGTTGTTTGGTGGAAATAGGTGAGACCTATTTATACAAGTCATAGTGAAACGTACCCTGGTCTCGTCGGAAGTGAAAACGATTGAGTGGTGGAAGAAAAGAGTAACGTGTAACTGTTAGACGTTATGCTTCCATGATGAGGGAAGTGAATTCGTGTAACCGCCAGTCATTACGATTCCATTATGAAGGAAATGAATTGTTTATACCGTTACTTTTCACCACCACTAATTATCCCACTTCATGACACTTTCTTGTAACGAGCGCATTGCATGCCGCACGCTGTAAACCGCCAGACCAATACCCTGATGAGCATCCCCCAGTTTATGACATATTTTGATGTCTCGAGTGTTTTAGTGGAAAACATGGAGCACTTTGCTATGTGTGGCAAGTTAAAATCGAGAGGCTTGCCGCAGGTAAATAACATGTGATGCTAGGCTCATTTTGGATAGTCGCCTAAAACTTGTCGCGAGCTTACCGGTTTGGTGGCGAACTTCGATGGCCGAGATCGCATCTTATGAATAAGGGTAGCCATTGATTGTGGCTACCTTATGTTGGTGCCTGACAATGGCGTAGTGGCATTGCGGCATGACTTGTGCATGCCAGTGGCACGATGGTGCAAGTGGCGCTTGGCGTATCCATGTTCGTTGGGTTTAGGCGGTTGGTCGCCTAAGAGTTTCCACAAGTCCATTAGTTCGGTAGCGAACTTGGATGGCTGAGATTGCATCTCATAAAGAAGGATGGCCATTGATTATGGCCACATCTTATTGTATAACGAAGTGGCGTCAGCCACATGCTAATGGCATGCCAATGGCGTAGCCGTGGCATAGCGGTATGCCAATGATGTTGCGGTATGGCCAAAGCTAAAAATTGGCTCCGTGATCAAAGTTAGGGTTTGGCGCCATGGAAGAATTCGTCGTGGAAGAATTAGGGCTTGGCGTGGCCAAGGTGCTGTGGAAGAATTCGCCGTGGAAGAATTAGGGCTTGGCGTGGCCAAGGTGCCGTAGAAGAATTCGTCGTGGTAGAATTAGGGCTTGGCGTGGCCAAGGTGCCATGGAAGAATTAGGGCTTGGCATGGCCAAGGCTTGGTTTTGGCGCCGTGGAGTCGGACCCACATGTGGCGTGGCAACATTGGCCCTGTTGCCACGCCAATCCCTTTGCTATGGGAAACGTTATTTGGATTTGGTAGCAATTTGCCCAAATTAGGGTTTGGCATGTCGAAACCCTAATTAGTGCACGTGGCATGCGGCTGCGGCATGGCGCTACTTTTGTGCAAATGGCGCCATGGCTATGCCAAAGGAACTATGGCAAGGCCATAGTGTGGAAACGGCCACAGGAGTAGGAATTGTCGTGGGTGGCTATTTATGACAGGCTGCCACGAAGTGGCATGTTTACGAGGTAGAATGTTGTGAAGTTGCCGCGGTAGAGTGGCATGTTGGCATGCCGACCAATATGTTGTTGTGGTAGGGCGCGTTTGGCCTTTAATGTATGGTGGCAAGTTCAGAGCAACTTGATTGGCCCAAAAAGGGGGCCGGCCAAACATAAGGCGCGACTATACTTCTGGTGAGAATGTGGCGAGTTTAAAGCGATCTGATTGGTCGAGGAAATAGGGTCGGGGCGTGGCCAATGGCGCTAGCTAGCCTTGGTCATGGCCACGCCTCTTTTTGCTACTGCGACTCCCTGTTTTTCCTTATTCTGAGCGAGGTTCTGCACCTGTTAATCCATGGAGGATTAATTACTTAGTTTGCTTAGGCTTAATTTTGACAAGCAAGGTCTGGTATATTGCGCGAGGCGCGAAACCCTAACTTCTTCAAGTTAGTCAGGACGATTGACTGAATTCTATGTATCGACACAGAGCTCTTTCAAGTTCGTTGCCAGAGAGCAGCATGCTTTTCTGATTGAATACCTTATGCAAAGATCTTATTCTTGATACTTGGAGATTCGTGCTACTCTGCTGCGAGTGAACACAAATCGTCATGCCATATCAACATTAAGAGTTCAGCCGAGAGAACATAGCATAGAAGGCATTCGAGAGGAACTTATATTAAATGAATATACGCGAGGCGCCGAAATTTACAGAACATCTGGGATTCGCCAGTCTGGATAAATTTCATGTAAGTATATTGAGCGTCTCAATAAATATGCCAGTGGAGAGGTTAGCACACGTGGCTCTATTTCCTTGCAGAGTGACGTCACATGTGACGGACCGGAAAATTACGCCTTTGGCGCGTTTCCCCGCAGGCCGTAATCTCCCCGGTGCGCCAAGATGAAGCTACGATCCGGGCCTCAAAGCTAGGCAAATGCACGTCCAATTGCCCTTGCAAGCATGCTCGTGGAGCATGGCGCGGCTAACAGCTTCCACACCGTTCCAACTTACCCTTGTCCATAAAAGGGTTTAAGGCCATAAGGCCAATGCCAATGCATTTTCATGCATCTCGGCTTTACCTTTACGTAGGGAATTCATAAATGAATTTCCTAGCTAATTGAGCAACCGTCACATTGCCGTGTCTTGTCCAGGGCATAAGCCTTGGACTTTAGCGTAGGCCACACCAAGCCCTTGCCATTTCCCACGTTACCTCGCTTACCATCTCTTTATAACTTGATAGGAAGTATGAGCATCCACTTACTGGCATGCAACAAAGCCTCATCAAGTCTGGCCACAATCATCTCTTGCGTCGAGCTCACCGAGCTTAGATGATATGAGGGGCCAACGTCTTTGGACCGACAATCTTTGCAACTCATTGCGGCTGCCTCGTACCCTTCCCTACTCTAAAGGGATCAAGCACGAGACCGTAGTTCATCCACGAAGGGACGAAACTTAAGCCAACTCGTTTGCATGGGTGTGTCCAAGCAATAATGGAAATGGCCTAGTCCATATAGGCCGTTCCGTCGAAATGCATCAAGCGATGCATGTTTGGTCCATAATATGGCATAACGATGCCTAAGCATCAAATGCCCTCTTCGAGAGCTACGCAACTATAAATGAGCCTTAGGCATCATTTATACTCTCCGACTAAGCTATGAAGCTTACTTGGTGCATAGTCCGCATATGCACCATCAACCAACTACCCCTCCTATATATGTTAATTTGACATTTTTAGAACTCAATTTGGGGACCAAAAATATTTCATCAACTCCCCGTTTACTATTCATGGCGTTGCCATGTATTTTCCCGATGTCCGACCATGTTGGCCGTACTCTTCGCCAACCCAATGTCGACCTGTTGGCCGTCTCGCCAACTCGATGTCCGGCCATGTTGGCGTACTCTTCCAACGGATGTCCGGCCATGTTAGCCGTACTCTTCCAACCAGATATCCGACCATGTTGGCCGTACTCTTCCAACCCGATGCTCCAGGCCATGTTGGCCGTCCTCTGCCAACCCGATGTCCCGGCCATGTTGGCCGTCCTCTGCCCAACCCGATATCCGGCCATGTTGGCCGTCCACTTCCAAGGTCATCTACCTAAGCCGACCTAATGCATCATTTGATGCAAGATTGGATCTTGGCGATGTAGCTTCCAACCAATGCCATATTGGCCTTAGCCAATATGCATATGCGATGTGCCTTACTTGGCACCATATATGGCCCGAGGGCCAAATGCATCTCACCATGCAAAGGAAGCTTTGAATGAAGCTTCATCACAAGCAAATGGCACATCTTTTAGCATGCGCCATGCTAAAAACACGGGGTGTTACATTATCACACCCTTCAAAATTTCGTCCCCGAAATTCAAAACCAAAACTATTGTGGACAATCTCTTGAGTTGGATTTCTGAGCAAAGTCCCATACCGAAGCTCGGAAATCACGGGTTTCTTCAAGTTGTCATGAACAACAATTTAGACCTTACGAGCACATGTCCCATACCACCTGCCCGGGAATCCAAAAGTGCCCACAACAAAACCAAGAATCGCAATTGGCCGGTGCCAAGAGGATATCTCGACAAGGTATCCTAGATAGCATCCCATACTACCACCCGGGAATCCCTAAGGTTCACAAGTTGAAAGATGTCATCGAAATGACAAGGCAAAACTCAACGCAACCATCTGTGAGGGCCAATCTCTAATGCCGGTGCAGTTGGATGCAAGCCACCGTCACGACGGTTCTGCAGGTTGCCACTCGTAAGTGGGATGCTAGCCGGGCGACAACGCACACCCTTGGACAGTGCCAACGTGTGGGGATGATCGGTCCCATTGTCTACCCACCGTCCCATACGGTCTTAGGATGCTCGTAGCGGGGTGCCACGGAGGCTGGCAAACTCACGATACTTATACAAGCTCAACTCGATTTGTAAAGTAAGCGGCTCAATGATTACAAACTCTTTCCAGTAGCGAGAAGTTGGCCTACTCTCCAACTTTAAGTTTCCATCAAGGAAAATACTGCGCCAATGAGTCCACTCACTTTAAGTCCCTAGAGTTTTCTCGGAACTTGCTCGATACCATCGTGACGGACCGGAAAATTACGCCTTTGGCGCGTTTCCCCGCGACCGTAATCTCCCCAGTGCGCCAAGATGAAGCTACGATCCGGGCCTCAAAGCTAGGCAAATGCACGTCAATTGCCCTTGCAAGCATGCTCGTGGAGCATGGCGCGGCTAACTTAGCTTCCACACCGTTCCAACTTACCCTTGTCCATAAAGGGTTTAAGGCCATAAGGCCAATGCCAATGCATTTTCATGCATCTCTCGGCTTTACCTTTACGTAGGGAATTCATAAATGAATTTCCTAGCTAGGAGCAACCGTCACATTGCCGTGTCTTGTCCGGGCATAAGCCTTGGACTTTAGCGTAGGCCACACCAAGCCCTTGCCATTTCCCGTTACCTCGCTTACCATCTCTTTATAACTTGATAGGAAGTATGAGCATCCACTTTGCGGCATGCAACAAAGCCTCATCAAGTCGGCCCACAATCATCTCTTGCGTCGAGCTACAGAGCTTAGATGATATGAGGGCCAACGTCTTTGGACCGACAATCTTGCAACTCATTGCGGCTGCCTCGTACCCTTCCCTACTCTAAAGGGATCAAGCACGGACCGTAGTTCATCCACGAAGGGACGAAACTTAAGCCAACTCGTTTGCATGGGTGTGTCCAAGCAATAATGGAAATGGCCTAGTCCATATAGGCCGTTCCGTCGAAATGCATCAAGCCGATGCATGTTTGGTCCGCAATATGGCATAACGATGCCTAAGCATCAAATGCCCTCTTCGCGAGGCTACGAACTATAAATGAGCCTTAGGCATCATTTATACTCTCCTACTAAGCTATGAAGCTTACTTGGTGCATAGTCCGCATATGCACCATCAACCAACTACCCCTCCCTATATATGTTAATTTGACATTTTTAGAACTCAATTTGGGGGACCAAAAATATTTCATCAACTCCCCGTTTACTATTCATGGCCGTTGCCATGTATTTTCCCGATGTCCGACCATGTTGGCCGTACTCTGCCAACCCAATGTCCGGCCCTGTTGGCCGTACTCTGCCAACCCGATGTCCGGCCATGTTGGCCGTACTCTTCCAACCCGATGTCCGGCCATGTTAGCCGTACTCTTCCAACCCGATGTCCGACCATGTTGGCCGTCCTCTGCCAACCCGATATCCGGCCATGTTGGCCGTCCTCTGCCAACCCGATGTCCGGCCATGTTGGCCGTCCTCTGCCAACCCGATGTCCGGCCATGTTGGCCGTCCACTTCCAAGGTCATCTACCCAACTGACCTAATGCATCATTTGATGCAAGATTGGATCTTGGCCAATGTAGCTTCCAACCAATGCCATATTGGCCTTAGCCAATATGCATATGCGATGTGCCTTACTTGGCACCATATATGGCCCAGGGCCAAATGCATCTCACCATGCAAAGGAAGCTTTGAATGAAGCTTCATCACAAGCAAATGGCACATCTTTTAGCATGCGCCATGCTAAAAACACGGGGTGTTCCATCTGTGACGGACCGGAAAATTACGCCTTTGGCGCGTTTCCCCAGGTAGTAATCTCCCGGTGCGCCAAGATGAAGCTACGATCCGGGCCTCAAAGCTAGGCAAATGCACGTCCAATTGCCCTTGCAAGCATGCTCGTAAAGCGGGGTAACGTGGGAAATGGCAAGGGCTTGGTGTGGCCTACGCTAAAGTCCAAGGCTTATGCTGGACAAGACACGGCAATGTGACGGTTTGCTCATTAGCTAGGAAATTCATTTATGAATTCCCTACGTAAAGGTAAAGCCGAGATGCATGAAAAATGCATTGGCATTGGCCTTATGGCCTTAAACCCTTTGCGGGACAAGGGTAAGTTGGAGCGGTGTGGAAGCTAAGTTAGCTGCGTCATGCTCCACGAGCATGCTTGCAAGGGCAATTGGACGTGCATTTGCCTAGCTTTGAGGCCCGGATCGTAGCTTCATCTTGGCGCACCGGGAGATTACTACCTGGGGAAACGCGCGCCAAAGGCGTAATTTTCCGGTCCGTCACGTATGGTATCGAGCAAGTTCCGAGAAAACTCTAGGGACTTGTGCGGAGTGGACTCATTGGCGAGTATTTTCCTTGATGGAAACTTAAAGTTGGAGAGTAGGCCAACTTCTCGCTGGGGAAAGAGTTTGTAAATCGCTGAGCCGGTTACTTTACAAATCGAGTTGAGCTTGTATAAGTCTTTTGTGAGTTTGCCAGGCCTCTGTGGCACCCCGCTTACGAGCATCCGGAAGACCGTATGGGACGGTGGGTAGACAATGGGACTGATCATCCCCACACGTAGGCACTGTCCAAGGGTGTGCGTTGTCGAGCCCTGGCTAGCATCCCACTTACGAGTGGCAACCCGAGAAATCCGTCGGGGGCGGTGTGGCTTGCATCCAACCGCACCGGCATTAGAGATTGGCCCTCACAGTATTGCGTTGAGTTTTGCCTTGTCATTTCGATGACATCTTTCAACTTGTGAACCTTAGGGATTCCTGGGTGGTAGTATGGGATGCTATCTAGGATACCTTGTCGAGATATCCTCTTGGCACCGCCAATTGCGATTCTTGGTTTTGTTGTGGGCACTTTTTGGATTCTCGCGGTGGTATGGGACATGTGCTCGGAAGGTCTAAATTGTTGTTCATGACAACTTGAAGAAACCCGTGATTTCGAGCTTACCGGTATGGGACTTTTGCTCAGGAAATCCAACTCGAAGAGATTGTCCACAATAGCTTTGGTTTTGAATTTCGGGGACGAAATTCTTTGAAGGGTGTGATAATGTAACACCCCGTGTTTTTAGCATGGCGCATGCTAAAAGATGTGCCATTTGCTTGTGATGAAGCTTCATTCAAAGCTTCCTTTGCATGGTGAGATGCATTTGGCCCTGGGCCATATATGGTGCCAAGTAAGGCACATCGCATATGCATATTGGCTAAGGCCAATATGGCATTGGTTGGAAGCTACATTGGCCAAGATCCAATCTTGCATCAAATGATGCATTAGGTCAGTTAGGTAGATGACCTTGGAAGTGGACGGCCAACATGGCCGGATATCGGGTTGGCAGAGGACGGCCAACATGGCCGGATATCGGGTTGGCAGAGGACGGCCAACATGGCCGGATATCGGGTTGGCAGAGTACGGCCAACATGGTCGGATATCCAGTTGGAAGAGTACGGCTAACATGGCCAGGACATCTGGTTGGAAGAGTACGGCCAACATGGCCGGACATCGGAAGTTGCGATACGGCCAACAGGGCGGACATCGGGTTGGCAGTGGACGGCCAACATGGTCGGACATCGGGAAAATACATGGCAACGGCCATGAATAGTAAACGGGGAGTTGATGAAATATTTTTGGTCCCCCAAATTGAGTTCTAAAAATGTCAAATTAACATATATAGGGAGGGGTAGTTGGTTGATGGTGCATATGCGGACTATGCACCAAGTAAGCTTCATAGCTTAGCCGGAGAGTATAAATGATGCCTAAGGCTCATTTATAGTTGCGTAGCCTCGCGAAGAGGGCATTTGATGCTTAGGCATCGTTATGCCATATTGCGGACCAAACATGCATCGCTTGGATGCATTTCGACGAACGGCCTATATGGACTAGGCCATTTCCATTATTGCTTGGACACACCCATGCAAACGAGTTGGCTTAAGTTTCTGTCCCTTCGTGGATGAACTACGATGCTCGTGCTTGATCCCTTTAGAGTAGGGAAGGGTACGTAGGCAGCCGCAATGAGTTGCGGCATTGTCGGTCCAAACGTTGGCCCCTCATATCATCTAAGCTCGGTAGCTCGACGCAAGAGATGATTGTGGCCGGACTTGATGAGGCTTTGTTGCATGCCGGTAAGTGGATGCTCATACTTCCTATCAAGTTATAAAGAGATGGTAAGCGAGGTAACGTGGGAAATGGCAAGGGCTTGGTGTGGCCTACGCTAAAGTCCAAGGCTTATGCCCGGACAAGACACGGCAATGTGACTGTTGCTTCAGCTAGCTAGGAAATTCATTTATGAATTCCCTACGTAAAGGTAAAGCCGAGATGCATGAAAAATGCATTGGCATTGGCCTTATGGCCTTAAACCCTTTTGCGGGACAAGGGTAAGTTGGAACGGTGTGGAAGCTAAGTTAGCTGCGTCATGCTCCACGAGCATGCTTGCAAGGGCAATTGGACGTGCATTTGCCTAGCTTTGAGGCCCGGATCGTAGCTTCATCTTGGCGCACCGGGAGATTACGGCTGCGGGGAAACGCGCGCCAAAGGCGTAATTTTCCTGGTCCACACGAGATGGTATCGAGCAAGTTCCGAGAAAACTCTAGGGACTTGTGCGGAGTGGACTCATTGGCGAGTATTTTCCTTGATGGAAACTTAAAGTTGGAGAGTAGGCCAACTTCGCATTTGAAAGAGTTTGTAATCTTTGAGCCGGTTACTTTACAAATCGAGTTGAGCTTGTATAAATCTTGTGAGTTTGCCAGGCCTCTGTGGCACCCCCGCTTACGAGCATCCGGAAGACCGTATGGGACGGTGGGTAGACAATGGGACCGATCATCCCCACACGTTGGCACCGTCCAAGGGTGTGCGTTGTCGAGCCCGGCTAGCATCCCACTTACGAGTGGCAACCCTGAAATCCGTCGGGGACGGTGGCTTGCATCCAACCGCACCGGCATTAGAGATTGGCCCTCACGCATTGCGTTGAGTTTTGCCTTGTCATTTCGATGACATCTTTCAACTTGTGAACCTTAGGGATTCCCGGGTGGTAGTATGGGATGCTATCTAGGATACCTTGTCGAGATATCCTCTTGGCACCGGCCAATTGCGATTCTTGGTTTTGTTGTGGGCACTTTTTGGATTCCTGGGCGGGTGGTATGGGACATGTGCTCGGAAGGTCTAAATTGTTGTTCATGACAACTTGAAGAAACCCGTGATTTCCGAGCTTCGGTATGGGACTTTTTGCTCGGAAATCCAACTCGAAGAGATTGTCCACAATAGCTTTGGTTTTGAATTTCTGGGACGAAATTCTTTGAAGGGTGTGATAATGTAACACCCCGTGTTTTTAGCATGGCGCATGCTAAAAGATGTGCCATTTGCTTGTGATGAAGCTTCATTCAAAGCTTCCTTTGCATGGTGAGATGCATTTGGCCTGGGCCATATATGGTGCCAAGTAAGGCACATCGCATATGCATATTGGCTAAGGCCAATATGGCATTGGTTGGAAGCTACATTGGCCAAGATCCAATCTTGCATCAAATGATGCATTAGGTCGATTAGGTAGATGACCTTGGAAGTGGACGGCCAACATGGCCGATATCGGGTTATAGAGGACGGCCAACATGGCCTGGACATCGGGTTAAGGCGAGGGGCGGCCAACATGGCCGGATATCGGGTTGGAAGAGTACGGCCAACATGGTCGGATATCTGGTTGGAAGAGTACGGCTAACATGGCCGGACATCTGGTTGGAAGAGTACGGCCAACATGGCCGGACATCGGGTTGGCAGAGTACGGCCAACAGGCGGACATTGGGTTGGCGAGTACGGCCAACATGGTCGGACATCGGAAAATACATGGCAACGGCCATGAATAGTAAACGGGAGTTGATGAAATATTTTTGGTCCCCCAAATTGAGTTCTAAAAATGTCAAATTAACATATATAGGGAGGGGTAGTTGGTTGATGGTGCATATGCGGACTATGCACCAAGTAAGCTTCATAGCTTAGTCGGAGAGTATAAATGATGCCTAAGGCTCATTTATAGTTGCGTAGCCTCGCGAAGAGGGCATTTGATGCTTAGGCATCGTTATGCCATATTGCGGACCAAACATGCATCAGTTGGATGCATTTCGACGGAACGGCCTATATGGACTAGGCCATTTCCATTATTGCTTGGACACACCCATGCAAACGAGTTGGCTTAAGTTTCTGTCCCTTCGTGGATGAACTACTTGCATTGGCTTGATCCCTTTAGAGTAGGGAAGGGTACGTAGGCAGCCGCAATGAGTTGCGGCATTGTCGGTCCAAAGACGTTGGCCCCTCATATCATCTAAGCTCGGTAGCTCGACGCAAGAGATGATTGTGGCCAGACTTGATGAGGCTTTGTTGCATGCCAGTAAGTGGATGCTCATACTTCCTATCAAGTTATAAAGAGATGGTAAGCGAGGTAACGTGGGAAATGGCAAGGGCTTGGTGTGGCCTACGCTAAAGTCCAAGGCTTATGCCTGGACAAGACACGGCAATGTGACGGTTGCTCAGCTAGCTAGGAAATTAATTTATGAATTCCCTACGTAAAGGTAAAGCCAGAGATGCATGAAAAATGCATTGGCATTGGCCTTATGGCCTTAAACCCTTTTATGACAAGGGTAAGTTGGAAACGGTGTGGAAGCTAAGTTAGTTGCGTCATGCTCCACGAGCATGCTTGCAAGGGCAATTGGACGTGCATTTGCCTAGCTTTGAGGCCCGGATCGTAGCTTCATCTTGGCGCACCGGGGAGATTACGGCCTGCGGGGAAACGCGCCAAAGGCGTAATTTTCCGGTCCGTCACATCACATCAGATGCAAGGTTTTACGATTTTAACCCTAAGCTAAAAACCAATATCAACACCAAGATACATAAACAAGTTATGAGCGGTTATACTAAACACACATATTGGTAATCCAAAGATTTGCAATGAATAACAATACCAATAAGCCTAGCGATTTCCCTTTCGATTCACAAAACAAGTTTATGAATTGTACTTCCTTTAAACGAATGTAAAACATTGTTTCCTATGACGAAATCTTCACCCATACATAATCACAATAGCATTCATACGATTATGTCGATGTCTTATATACGAAGTTCAAAAGATACACGTTATACTTCGTATTGTAATTCCTTAATACTATGTCGAACTAGAGTATAATCATTCACAGATTCGCAGTTAAGTTTTCAATATGCACGACTTGAAAGATACATTAGGAATGAAACAGTTCAAGTCAAATATTACTAACCTTAATAGGAAGGATGTTGTCGTCGTTGTAGCTCTTTACTTCTTCACATTCTCAAGCCTTCACGTAATACTTGTAAGTCTCATATCCTAGTAACTTTCTAGCTAACCTATACGAAGTTGACTCTAGTAAATAATCAAGCGACTCTTTAAATGAGTTTTGGTTCACTAAAATATGACAACCAAACTTGACATACCAACGCTTGGTGGGTTCAACCGATCAATGCTCTAACAGAAAGAAATGACTTCATAAGCTTATGCTTGTAACTAGGAGGTCCAAACTGGTGTACATGTAAAAAAAATGACTCGATAAGCTTATGCTCGCGTAAATAATTAGGAGGTACAAATAATGCACATGTGGAAAAAAAACGACTCCATAAATTTATGCTTGCGTAAATAACTAGGATGTACAAACTATCATGTGGGAAATTAACTCCATAAACTTATGCTTGTGTAGATAACAAGGGTGTACAAACTGATATAACGTCAAAAATCTTATGCTTGGGGTAAATTACTAGGTATATAAACTGGTGCAAATGTGGAAAGTGAAAAAGTGGGGTATAACAACCACACCCAATAATTCGTTCGGCAATCTGTATGGACTAAACTCCAATATAATTCCAAGAGCACCAACTTAAAAGCGAGCTCAATTAAGAGATATATTAAAGAGATTTATCTCTATTTCTCAACACAATCACCAAATCGAACAGATAGAAATCCGTGATCATGATTGATATGAGAAATAACTTGGACGATACCAAAAGACCATGCCCAAGTGTCAATCAAGTTATATCCAACAAACAAGGTCGGATTTATCAACTGATTGAACTACGCACAACCTGTGGTATTTCAATTATATAAACAAATATAATGCGGAAAAGAAATAACACAAACACCAGAAATTTTGTTAACGAGAAAACCGCAAATGCAGAAAAACCCCGGGACCTAGTCCAGATTTGAACACCACACTGTATTAAGCCGCTACAGACACTAGCCTACTACAAGTTAACTTTGGACTGGAATGTAGTTGAGCCCTAACCAAGTCTCACACCGATTAAGGTATAGTCGCGTTCCTTACGTCTCTAGAACCACGCCGGATTCTGCGCACTTGATTCCCTTAGCTGATCTCACCCACAACTAAGAGTTGCTACGACCCAAAGTTGAAGACTTATAAACAAATTTGTCTCCCACAGATATGTCTATTCTTTATTCAGTTTTTGTTCCGTATTTGATAAATCAAGGTGAACATGAACCAATTCATAATCCGGTCTTATACTCCCGAAGAGAAGCCTAGAAATATCAATCACCTCACAATAATCCAACTGATGAACATAAACAGTTATTGCGGAATCACAAGAGTCTGAGACGAAGAACTGTTGTGATTACTTTTTATATCTTACCTATCGGAGATAAATCTCGAGAAAATATTAGAGAAGATAGTACTCAACATGATAAAACAAGTAAGATCAGAATATGCAACTACAGAGAAAATAGTTGGATCTGGCTTCACAAATCCCAAATAAAGTCTTCAAGTCGTTAACCTATGATGGTTTTGGAAAAACCTAGGTTAAAGGAGAATCGACTCTAGTTTGCAACTAGGACACATGAAGGTGCCAGGATTAGGTTTTATAGTTGCTAGAGTTCTCCCTTATATAGCCTTTCAAATCAGGGTTGCTTACAATCAAAGCTAAGATAGCTAGTAACAAAGCATTCAATGTTCACCGTTAGATGAAATCCTGATTTAAGGTTCAAGCTAAGTCTGCTTAGAAATAAAGCAATTAATCTCCACCGTTAGATGGTCTTAGCTTGTTACACACAATACCTTCTTTTAGATATGGGTAACCGTACCTAAACGTGTATATTGAGTTGGCTCAATAACATTTAACCGAAGTTAGCCATATGAACACTTTTGTCTTAACCATATTCATCTAACACTTCTGGATCAAATATGATGATCAATCAATCATGAAAGATAATCAAATGAATCTAATTGTGTTTCACATAGAACTGTTCAATTTTTCACTATCTCATAGAAATATATATGAACAAATTGAAACAAAATCGGATTGATTCCTAATCGTACAAAATACTTATACAAGAATCAATTCATGAACATTAAGCCACTGTTTGCAAAGATTGCATTCCTTAATTCATAAATGTTTTAGTTCATGAGTATGAGAATCATACTTAATCGATTTTAGAACTTAACCACCGTGTTCGCAAACCAGGTACGCAAACAGGAGCTCCGGACCTTGGCCTGTCCAGTCGTTCGCAAACCAGGTGCGTGAACATCCGTCCCAGACCCAACTCATGTAGAACCGTTCACATACTGGGTACGCAAACAAGGTTCACGGACCTTTACAGATAAAACCGTTCGCATACTAGGTACGCAAACAAGGTTCCCGGACCTGAATTATAACAATACAGTTAGCATACTAGGTGTGCATACCGTGTTGTATCCAGACATAGTTAATTATTCTAAACTCTCATTTCAATCATTGAAACATCCTTAGAAGACGACAATAGATGTTTCACACAAACCATTAGCTTCAAGTAATTTTCAAGTGATCGAATGATCAATACGAAACTTTCCAAGTCGACATCAAATGATTGTCTCACACAAATAATGTGAGATGTTTCAAGGCAATTTTCACATGATCATCTTTTGACTTAATATCTAGTTTCCAACAAATAGATTGTCTCCAACTAAACCCGTCAAGAATAATGATGAACATAGTTAAAGCAAAAAGCTTCCAACACATATTTCGAGAAATAGATACGCGAGATAAACTCAACTCGAAATATCAAATGTGTATAATATAAAAGTTTATATAGCTATAAGACTTAGTCTCATTAGAAGATAAAATAGAATAGACTTCTGAGGGATAGATAAGTTTTAGTCTCCACATACCTTTTGTTGATGAAGTTCCTCCAAGCTCCTTAGTAGATCTTCGTCTTCAATTGGTGAAAGTCGTGAAGTCTAAAGCTCAACTACACATTCTATCCTAATCCGAGACATAGCTATAAGTAGACTAGAAATCAAGTATATAGTTTTGATCAACTAAACTTGACAAACAAGCTTGAGATAGCAACGCTTGCGAGTTCGACCAAGCAGTGCTCTAACAGAAAGAAATTCCTCCATAAGCTTGTGGCGAAAAACAAAATTTCTCTTTTTTTTTTGCTTGAGAAAAAGATAAATTTAAAACACTCTGTAAATCTTTTAAAAATATATATAATTGAATAAATTTGTTAATATATAGACGGACTAAATCGTAAATTATGAAGGTTATTGTTGTATTTTCTAAATTTTGCCTTAAATAAATGAAGAACTAATATGTGTCTAGTTCAATAGACAAGGACTAACCGGTCCATATTAGTCTTATTTTGGACTAAACTTATTTTTCTCCCTTATTAGTTTATTATTGTTAGAATTTCAGCAACTAAACATGATCTCTTTTGTCTAAGCATGATTACCTTAGCTTAAGTATGATTTGACACTACACTTAACATGTTTAGTAATCTCTACTTTATGCTGACTTTCTTGTATGTTTAGGATCTTCTATTCTGTAACTAGATAGCTCTCAATCATAACATGACATAGTTAGGTACATACCTTAGATTATAAGATAGATATGATGTTAACTGAAAACAATGAAATCTGTAGAACCAGGGAACTTTCCTTGCTTAGTAAACTTCCAATTCTATCTCCTCTTACTTTTAATGATGGTATAACTTTAGTTATATAAGAGGCTAGAATGGAGTCCACCTCATGCTTCACAGGAACAAGTGTCTTTCAACCTGCCATCATCACTTGAAGAACAGTCCCATAACAACACACATAACCCTGTATGCCACCTGTAATAGTCAAGAGATTTCTTGGCCATAACAGATAACTTTCATACATAAACTGTACTTTAAACTTTCTGATTAGGATTACACTAATCCAACTTAGTTAAACCAAAACTTAATTTGTTGCTAAACCAAAATAAAGCTAACATTCTCCAACTTTTGGTCAGCAACAAATTCTTTATGAATTTGAAAACATTTAAGAGAAAACTTGGATTAGATAGCATTAAAGAATGTAGGCGGCCATCTATTGAATTTTTTAAAAAATACAATCCCTATCAGTGAAGTAAGATTATGAAGACCCTTATCCTTAATTCAAATAGTACGCTAAAAATTGACTATAGAGACTTAAGCACCACTTAAACGATACATAGGCCATTTCCATAATCAGAAATCTAGATGGTCCATTATCATTAAGTTAAAATTTTTAGCTTGCATATACCTTTAGTGTTTTCATCTGCAAAACAAAACCTTATTGTCTCAATTAAGAGACTAAACAGAAGCATATAGAGAGAGCATAAAAACAACATGTTGATATACAAACTGAAGTAGTTGATTATATAACATATAACCACAGCATACAAGCTTCAGTAAAACTCAAAAGATATTAACAACACCCATAGAAAACACATGCTCTTTAAACACTTTAGGACTCAAACCTTTCGTCATTGGATCTGCAATCATACGATCAGTCGAAATATGATAAATATCTATTTCTCGTTCCTTTATTTTACGCTTTACCAGGAAATACTTAACATCTATATGTTTTACTCTTCCTGTTCCTTGATTGTCTTTTACAAAACATATTGAGGCTTGGTCACAGTAAAACTTCATAGGTCTGGATACTGCATCTATAACTTGTAAACCCTCATAAAGTTTTTCAACCAAACAGCATGAGTAGTCGCCTCATAACAAGCAATATACTCTGCCTCCATAGTAGACTGAGCTTGTATTGGTTGTTTAACACTTCTCCATGAAACAACACCATTAGCGAACATGAAAACATAGCCTGAAGTAGATTTCAAACTATCCGAGCCCATAAAATCAGAATCATAATAACATACAACTTCTAACTCTTTCGATCTTCTGTAAACAAGCTGAAAATGCTTTGTTCGCTGCAAGTATCAAAACACTTTCTTCACTGCCTTCTAATGAGATTCACCTGGATTGTGCTGATAACGTCCTAACATACCAACAACAAAATTCAAATCTGGACGAGTGCAAATCATGGCATACATTAAGCTTCCGACTGCCGATGCATACCGTTTTGAGTCAATTCGACTCCTCTCCAGATCTGATTTAGGACACTGCAGTTTATTGATGATGTCACCTTTAACAATAGGTGCTTCACCTGCTGCATAGTTATGCATTTCAAACCTTTTCAGAATCTTCTTCATATAAGCTTCTTGGGATAAGCCTAATAAACCTCTCTTTCTATAGCGATTTATCTTAATACCTAGGACATAGGAAGCTTCTCCTAAGTCTTTCATCTCAAAATTAGTTGAGAGGAAATTCCTAGTATCATGTAGCATATGAATATTATTAGTATCCAACAAGATATATGCTCCCACTAGTTTTCAGATATATGCACCTGTCAAGCGCGTTTTCAACAAAACCAAACGAGGTTATCACTTGATCAAATTTCAGATACCATTGCCTAGAAGCTTGTTTCAGCCCGTACAGAGATTTATTTAAACAACAGACTTTTCCTTCTTGTTTCTGAGACGTCAAACCTTTCGGTGGCAGCATATAAATCTTCTTATCTAGTTCACCATTTAAAAATGTTGTCTTGACATCCATTTGAAACAATTCTAGATCAAAATGAGATACCATGGCCATTATTACTCTTAAAGAATCCTTCTTAGAAACTGAAGAGAAGGTTTCTTCATAATCGACACCTTCTTCTTGTGTATAACCCTTGGATACAAGTCTAGCCTTGTATCTTTCTATCCTCCCATCAGCATTCCTTTTGATTTTAAAAATCCATTTACAACCAACTGTTGTCGCACCTTCGGGAAGATCTGCCATATCCCATACTCCATTCTTGTCCATTGATTGCAGCTCCTCATCTATGGCAGGAAGCCAACAATGAGCATTCTTGCCATTTACTGCCTGCGAATATGTTAAAGGTTCATCTTCCTCATCAGCTGTACAGTCTGATTCAATCATAAACGTACTGAAACCCGGTTTCACAACAGTTTTCAGCGGTCTTGATGATCTTCGCAGAACTGGTTCATCTTCTTCAACATCTTTAGAAGATTCTGGAATACCAATTTCAAATTGCTTGTGCGCTGAAGTTTCATTCTGTTCAGTAGGAGCACCTTCTACTTCTTCTTCTTCAAATACAACGATTCTTGATTCTGAACTCCCACTAGTTTCATCATGTTCTAGAAATCTGGCATTGTTAGTTTCAACAATTTCGAAAGGCTTAGATGGACAATAGAACCTGTAACCCTTTGATCTATTTGGATAACCAACAAAGAAACAGCTTGTAGTGCGAGAATCAAGTGCCTTTTCAAATGGATTATGAACTCTTGCTTCAGCTGGACAACCCCATACATGAAAATGATTTAGACTAGGCTTTCTACCTGTCCACATCTCGAAAGGAGTCATAGGTACTGCTTTGCTTGGAACTCGGTTCAGTATGTATGTTGCTGTCTTCAAGGCTTCTCCCCAAAAGGACTCAGCGAGGATAGAATTGCATAACATAGTACGAACCATGTCCTTGTAAGTTCCGTTTCGTCTTTCTGCCACTCCATTTTGCTCCGGTGATCCAGGAGTAGTGATCAATTAAGGTACAATTCCATGCTCTTGCAAAAAATCCATCATTTTTCCATGATTTTCACCAAAAGAATCCGACTTGCCGTAGTATTCACCTCCCCTATCACATCTCAGCACTTTTATCTTCTTGTCAAGTTGATTTTCAACTTCTGCCTTATAATTTTGAAACACCTCAAGAGCATCAGATCTTTGCTGAATAAGATACACATACCCATAGCGCGAAAAGTCATCTATGAAAGTAATGAAGTATCTCTGTCCGCCTCTAGAAGCAATAGTAAAAGGACCACATATATCTGTATGCACGATTTCAGGCAAGTCTTTACTACGCAGTGCCGTCTTCTTTCTGGTTTTAACAAGTTTTCCTTTAACACATGCAATACAAGTACTGAAATCTGAAAAATTCAGTTGTTGTAGAATCCCTTCCCCTATCAATCTCTCCATACGTTCTCTAGATATGTGCCCCAAACGCTGATTCCATAACATAGAAGAGTTTTCTGAATTTAAACTTCTTTAGTACCCTTAACAGATGAACTAGAAGCATCAACATACATACACAACTCTGAATTTTTAGCACAAAGATCGACATTCAACTTGTATAGATTATCAACAAGCGGCGCAAAACCAACAAGTTGAGAGTTACGATACATACTTATAGATCCACCACCAACAGAAAAACAAAAACCTTTGGTATCAAGTATACCAACTGATATCAAGCTTCTTCTTACACTAGGTACATAAAACACATCAAAAAGTTCCAAAATATATCCAGATTCCAGAGTTAGTTGCGCGTTTCCAACAGCTTCAACTTTCACTCCTTGAGCATTTGGCATATATAGACACCGCTCTCCCTCACTTAGATTCCTCTTGCTTTTGAGCGCCTGCAAGGAATTAGTGATATGAATTGTTGCAGCGGTGTCTAACCACCAAGTATTCAAAGGAGTATCCAAAAGATTAATCTCAAAACATATCATATGGAAATCTGTACCTTTTTTCTTTTCCTCTTGCTTTTTCAGCCAATTCTGATATTTGAGGCAAAACTTCTTAATGTGGCCAGGCTTCTTACAAAAGAAACACTCCCTATAAGTTGAGTTGTTTTGTTTCTTGGCTACTGAATTATTATCCTTCGCCTTATCAGTTGTTAAGCTGTTGTCTTTATTAGTTAACTCATTGTTCAGGGCTTCTTTTGTTTTCTCAGAAAGTTTTTTGTTATCAGTTGACTTTTTGAAGCTCTTCTTGCAAGGACCAGCAATAGAAATATGCGCATACTCTGTAGTTTTGCGACATTGTCTTTCTTCTTCTTGCACAGAATAAGCAATCAATTCATTCACATCCCACTTTCTTTCAGCCATGTTATAAGCAATATTGAAACCCTCAAACTGTTTTGGGAGTGAATTAACAACATGTTGAACTAGATATTCATCAGTAAGATTCATGTCCAGACCCCTTAGCTTGTAGATTAAATCTGCATCTGAAGAACATGATCTCGAACATTACCATCCCCACTATACCTCATTGAAGACAACTGACCCATATATCTGCCAACCATAGACTTTGCAGAACTTTAATAACCTCCATAAGTTCTTTAGATGTATCTGTAGCAGGAATACCACCTTGTATAGCAGGAGGAATAGCTCCACGCATAATAAGAAGACTCATCCTATTTGCCTTTTCCCATCTGAGATAATCCCTCTTCTCACTTTTCTTGGCAGTATCAGTAAGTGTTTCTGGTTTAGATTCTCTCAAAGCGATATCATAATCTAAATAACCCAAGGCTATTTCAACTTCCGACTTCCACCTTGAGTAATTTGTGCCATTCAATGGTTCAATGCCAGCTATAAACCCTTGAACTTGAACATGATTCATGGTTGTAACTGTCATACCATTTAAAACTTAATTCTATTTCACATGAATGATATATTGAACGTTGCAATACAAATCATTTAAACTTTATGAAATGATTATGCACACATCATTAACATATGTGACAGCATACAGGTACAACAAAATAGTACATACTTATTTTAGATTCGATATCCCACAGCTTCACCTTTGGGCGAAGACTACGATATATCGAATCCTTTAACTAATAGCAAAGATAATCAGCTCATATTTGGTATATAATAATCCCTTTTCACCTTTGGGTTCGAAGAATTATCACCTACCAAACACAAGCAGATTATTTTGCTCCATTCAAGATGTCATAAGTATGATTCACCTTTGGGTATAATCATACAAGCGACCTTCAGAACGCAACTTCATGCAGTCCCTTAACACAAAACTTGTAATTTGTTTCCTCTTCGAGTATCACTTTGGCAATACTCAACTTTAGAACAAAGACATACAAGAACTGCTGAAGCAAAACAACAAATAATACTATTTGATTCTAAAGATCAGAATCTAGCATGTTAATTACTGAAAGAACATATACTAGTTGTAGAATATTGTTTAAACCTATAGCTCTGATACCAATGTTAGAATTTCAGCAACTAAACATGATCTCTTTTGTCTAAGCATGATTACCATAGCTTAAGTATGATTTGACACTACACTTAACATGTTTAGTAATCTCTACTTTATGCTGACTTTCTTGTATGTTTAGGATCTTCTATTCTGTAACTAGATAGCTCTCAATCATAACATGACATAGTTAGGTACATACCTTAGATTATAAGATAGATATGATGTTAACTGAAAACAATGAAATCTGTAGAACCAGGGAACTTTCCTTGCTTAGTAAACTTCCAATTCTATCTCCTCTTACTTTTAATGATGGTATAATTTTAGTTATATAAGAGGCTAGAATGGAGTCCACCTCATGCTTCACAGGAACTAGTGTCTTTCAACCTGCCATCATCAGTTGAAGAACAGTCCCATAACAACACACATAACCCTGTATGCCACCTGTAATAGTCAAGAGATTTCTTGGCCATAACAGATAACTTTCACACATAAACTGTACTTTAAACTGTCTGATTAGGATTACACTAATCCAACTTAGTTAAACCAAAGCTTAATTTGTTGCTAAACCAAAATAAAGCTAACAATTATTACATTGG